>CM056053.1:482738133-482816750 GCA_029574335.1 Rana kukunoris
TGTTAACCCCTTCCCTGTCACATTTACACAGTAATCAGTGCATATTTATAGCACTGATCACTGTATAAATGACAATGGTTCCAAAGTAGCATCAAATGTGTCCGCTATAATGTCGCAGTCCCGATAAACGCTGATCACCGCCATTACTAGAAAAAAAAAAAAGAAGAAGAAACATAAAAAACGATCCCCTATTTTGTAGAAGCTATAACTTTTGCGCGAACCAAATCGATAAACGCTTATTGCGATTTTTTTTACCAAAAATATGTAGAAGAATGCGTATCGGCTTAAGCACTTAAGCCCCCGGACCAATATGCTGCTTAATGCCCAAAAGCGTTTTTTACAATTCGGCACTGCGTCGCTTTAACAGACAATTGCGCGGTCGTGCGACGCGGCTCCCAAACAAAATTGGCGTCCTTTTTTCCCCACAACTAGAGATTTCTTTTGGTGGTATTTGATCACCTCTGCGGTTTTTATTTGTTGCGCTATAAACAAAAATAGAGCGAGAATTTTGAAAAAAAATGCAATATTTTTTTACTTTTTTCTATAATAAATATCCCCCAAAAACATATATAACACATTTTTTTCCTCAGTTTAGGGCGATACGTATTCTACCTATTTTTGGTAAAAAAAAAATTATAAAAAAAAAAAAAAATAAGCGTTTATCGATTGGTTTGCGCAAAATTTATAGAGTTTACAAAATAGGGGATAGTTTTATGGCATTTTTATTATTTTTTTTACTACTAATGGCGCCGATCAGCGATTTCTTTATTGACTGCGACATTATGGCGGACACATTGGACAATTTTGACACATTTTTGGGACCATTGTCATTTTCACAGCAAAAAATGCATTTAAATTGGATTGTTTATTGTGAAAATGACAGTTGCAGTTTGGGAGTTAACCACAAGGGGGCGCTGTAGGATTTGTGTGTTCACAGGGTCTGTTTACAACTGTAGAGGGGTGTGGCTGTAGATCTGACGTCATCGATCGAGTCTCCCTATAAAAGGGATCACTCGATCGATGCAGCCGCCACAGTGAAGCACGGGGAAGCCGTGTTTACATACAGCTACTAACCCTCACACAATATAATTAAAGGCCTACTTGCTCCTTGTGCATTGATCCCGTCGTTTCATGGCGTCCTGTTACTCCCTATAACTCATAGCCTACAGCAGAGTAAATCTTCAACTTCCAGTGCCAGCAATTTCTGTTTTTTTGTTCAAACATGAAGGCGTGTGCTGTGGTAATGCACGATCTCTGTCTGTACTCTGAGAACTGACACTTCCTGTGAAGAAACTATATCTCCCATAATCCCTGGGGCTCTCAGTCTAGTGCTCTGCGGGTGAGAGCGACACAGTAATTAGATCTGACACAGACACAAACACACACAGATCACCGCACAGTCCTCCATCATAGTGCCCGTTTTCGCTTATCTGTAGAGAATAACCCCCACCTGAGTGAAGGAAAGGAGCTGAAAGACTCCGGCGCATGCTCACCTTGTTGACTTCGGCTCGGTTGATGATTCCTCCCAGGAACGGGTCTCGGGTCAAACAGGCCACAATGGTGAGAAGGGGCTGCAGACAGCGGAATATGGCGGATAGGACGATCGCCTTGGCCAGGCTGGGGTCGGTGGAGATATTGGCCACATGCTTGCCCAGCGATGTCAGTTCCTCCTGGTCATCCAGCACCCCTGGAATACAGGTGAAGGGGGGGGGGTTAGGAGAAATCTCTGCATGTAATGTGTCACAGCTACCTAAAACACTGGCTGAAAAAATGATAAAATAAGGATGCCGGCTGAGGGGAGAGAGGAGGCAGCAGACATGGACCAAGGGGGAGGCAGGAGACATGGACCAAGGGGGAGGCAGGAGACATGGACCAAGGGGGAGGCAGGAGACATGGACCAAGGGGGAGGCAGGAGACATGGACCAAGGGGGAGGCAGGAGACATGGACCAAGGGGGGGCAGCGGAAAGCACAGCACAGAGAATGAGGGGCAGGAGCTGTATGCTCCAATCGCTCTGCTGTCCCCATCCCCCGGCTCAGCTCTCTCTGCTCGTGTTGTGTAATCACTGCACAGGCAGCAAAAGATGAAGGTTTACTGCTTGCGCTCCCTGGTAGAGTGCAGTTCCCCTGGTGCCGTCCATTACATCAGAAACAACTCTTGCTCTGTATCACACTCCTTAATGCACACGGCCGGACAATGACTGATCTACATTACAGAAGGAGCAGAGGTTCAGGATAGCAGAGAAGGGACACCTACGGATCTCCTGCAGCAATCGCACTGCGTCTTTGATGGCGGGCGGGTCGGGACATTCCAGCGCTTGTGAAAGGAATTCCACTGCCTGAAAAATATAAAAAGAAGGACATAAGTGACAAACGTCAGGAAGACGCAATGACGAACCGAATACGGGACGCACGCGGCGCCGTCTCACCGTCATCTCCGGGGTGTGTATCTTGGCCTGAAGAACCAGATTCTCCAGAGGGGTGCGCAGGATCTCCGGCACCTGGAAGTCGGACATTTCCTGGTGCTGCTGGCGGGTGAAGAGATGGTAGGAGAACCCAGGCTGGCAACGCCCCGCTCGCCCTCGTCTCTGGATGACGTTGGATTTAGACACCCAGGTGGTCTCCAGGCAGGAAACCTGCAGAAGTGAGATTCAGTACATGGTGGAGCACTAAGCCTATACATTTCACCACAGAAGGCGGAGCTTCAGGCATACACACCTCTATATACCACCATAGGGGGCGGAGCTTCAGGCATACACCTCTCAATACCGTCCATATATCACTACAGGGGGGCGGAGCTCCAGGCATACACTATATACCAGGGATCCTCAAACTACGGCCCTCCAGCTGTGGCGGAACTACATATCCCATGAGGCATTGTAAAACTCTGACATTCACAGACATGACTAGGCATGATGGGAATTGTAGTTCCTGAACAACTGGAGGGCCATAGTTTGAAGACCCATGCTATATACCGTCCATCACTACAGGGGGCGGAGCTCCAAGCATACACCATCCATATATCACTACAGGGGGCGGAGCTCCAGGCATACACCATCCATATATCACTACAGGGGGCAGAGCTCCAGGCATACACCTCTATATACCATCCATATATCACTACAGGGGGCGGAGCTCCAGGCATACACCTCTATATACCGTCCATATATCACTACAGGGGGCAGAGCTCCAGGCATACACCTCTATATACCATCCATATATCACTACAGGGGGCAGAGCTCCAGGCATACACCTCTATATACCATCCATATATCACTACAGGGGGCAGAGCTCCAGGCATACACCTCTATATACCGTCCATATATCACTACAGGGGGCAGAGCTCCAGGCATACACCTCTATATATATCCATATATCACTACAGGGGGCAGAGCTCCAGGCATACACCTCTATATACCATCCATATATCACTACAGGGGGCGGAGCTCCAGGCATACACCTCTATATACCATCCATATATCACTACAGGGGGCAGAGCTCCAGGCATACACCTCTATATACCATCCATATATCACTACAGGGGGCGGAGCTCCAAGCATACACCTCTATATACCGTCCATATATCACTACAGGGGGCGGAGCTCCAGGCATACACCTCTATATACCGTCCATATATCACTACAGGGGGCGGAGCTCCAGGCATACACCTCTATATACCATCCATATATCACTACAGGGGGCGGAGCTCCAGGCATACACCTCTATATACCGTCCATATATCACTACAGGGGGCGGAGCTCCAGGCATACACCTCTATATACCGTCCATAAATCACTACAGGGGGCGGAGCTCCAGGCATACACCTCTATATACCATTCATATATCACTACAGGGGGCGGAGCTCCAGGCATACACCTCTATATAGTCCATATATCACTACAGGGGGGCGGAGCTCCAGGCATACACCTCTATATACCGTCCATATATCACTACAGGGGGCAGAGCTCCAGGCATACACCATCCATATATCACTACAGGGGGCGGAGCGCCAGTCATACACCGTCCATATATCACTACAGGGGGCGGAGCTCCAGGCATACACCTCTATATAGTCCATATATCACTACAGGGGGGTGGAGCTCCAGGCATACACCTCTCTATACCGTCCATATATCAGTACAGGGGGCGGAGCTCCAGGCATACACCTCTATATACCGTCCATATATCACTACAGGGGGCGGTGCTCCAAGCATACACCATCCATATATCACTACAGGGGGCGGAGCTCCAGGCAAACACCTCTATACACCGTCCATATATCACTACAGGGAGCGGAGCTCCAGGCATACACCTCTATATACCGTCCATATATCACTACATGGGGCGGAGCTCCAGGCATACACCTCTATATACCGTCCATATATCACTACAGGGGGCGGAGCTCCAGGCATACACCTCTATATACCGTCCATATATCACTACAGGGGGCGGAGCTCCAGGCATACACCTCTATATACCGTCCATATATCACTACAGGGGGCGGAGCTCCAGGCATACACCTCTATATAGTCCATATATCACTACAGGGGGGCGGAGCTCCAGGCATACACCTCTATATACCGTCCATATATCACTACAGGGGGCGGAGCTCCAAGCATACACCTCTATATACCGTCCATATATCACTACAGGGGGCGGAGCTCCAGGCATACACCTCTATATACCACCACAGGGGGCGGAGCTCCAGGCATACACTATATACCGTCCATCACTACAGGGGGCGGAGCTCCAGGCATACACCTCTCTATACCGGACATCAGTTTATCAAAAACGCCCCCCTCCCCCTCCTGCGTCTGCACGTCGGGTACCTTGGTCCGGAGGTCGTACCGCTGCTCCTTCTGCATCCCACAATCCACAACGTGAACGATGTCATCGATTGTCACCGAAGTCTCCGCGATGTTGGTGGCCAGGACGATTTTCCGCACGCCGGGAGGGGGGCGCTGGAAGATGGACTGCTGGTCGTTCAATGGAATGTTGGAATGAACTATAAAATGGGAGGAGAATGGAAGAAAATAAAAAAAGGAGGAGGGGTTCTGTTAAAAAAAAAAAAAAGGGGGAGGGGCTGTGGGCACCCAAGCCGTACGATATGGTGGGAGGTGCACGACAACCGCGACACCTTCACTGCCCAATAAGGACAACCCAGAGTCTCCCTCCTCGTGTCTCCACATCTGTGAGTGTTGTAGAGCAGACCCAATGAATGAGGACCTTATACATTCAGTCCTAAAGGCTGCTCTGTGATTGGACAATGCAGATAATTATTTAAAATGGAGAAATTAGTGTTACATTGTATCAGTTATAAGATTGTAGGAAATGTAAATATATAAATTATATCATCCGCCGCCCGCCTTATACGTCGGCAGAATGGCACGGGCAGGCAAAGCAATATTATTGTTGCTTGAAATCTCCCCCCGCGTGCACGCCCGCCAGCGTCCCGCGAATGGGTCACGGAACGGCAGAACGGGGGGGGGGGGGGGGGGGGGGTTGCCTTGTAAACAAGACATCTCTCCGTTCTTCCTAGTGACAGGACAGTGATCGTCTGTTCTCTGTCATCGGGAGCAGCAATCAGTGTCGTGTCACAGTAAGCCACGCCCACTAACCGTTAGAATCACTCCCTAGGACGCACTTAACCCCTTCCCCGCCCCCTGCTGGTTAACCCCATTCACATTTATACAGTAATCAGTGCATTTTTATAGCGCTGATCGCTGTATAAATGTGAATGGTCCCAAAATAGCAGAAAAAGTGTCAGATGTGTCCGCCATAATGTCGCAGTCACGATAAAAATAAAATAAAAAACACAAATTGCCGCCATTACTAGTAAAACGATTTTTTTTTTAAATGCCATACAACTATCCCCTATTTTGTAGACGATATAACTTTTGCGGCGGCACCCGCGAACCCGATCGCCGCCGGTGTCCCTGCGATCGGTCCCCGAGGCTGAAGAGCGGGGAGAGGTGAGTGTAAACAAACCTTCCCCGTTCTTCACTGTGGCGGTGTTACTGATCGTCTGTTCCCTGATATAGGGAAATACGATCACATGTCCAGCCACGCCCCCCTACAGCAAGAAACACACATGAGGTCACACATAACCACTAGGTTAACCCCTTCACTAACATTTTCACAGTAATCAGTGCATTTTTATAGCACTTTTTGCTGTGAAAAAATTACAATGGCCCCAAAAATGTGTCCGATGTGTCCGCCGCATATGTCGCAGTCATGGGAAAAAAAAAAAAAAAAATCACTGATCGCTGCCATTACTAGTAAAAAAAATATATTAATAAAAATGCCATAAAACTACCCCCTACTTTGTAGACGCTATAAATTTTGCGCAAATCAAACATTTATTGCGATTTTTTTTTTTTACCAAAAATATGTGGAAGAATACGTTTCGGCCTAAACTGAGGGAATTTTTTTATATATATTTTTGGGGATATTTATTATAGAAAAAAAGTAAAAAATATTGCATTTTTTTTAAAAAATGTCGCTCTATTTTCGTTTATAGCGCAAAAAATAAAAACCGCAGAGGTGATCAAATACCACCAAAAGAAAGACGTATTTGTGGGAGCCAACGGTCGCATGACCGCGCAATTGTCAGTTAAAGCGATGCAGCGCCCAATCGCAAAAAGTGGCCCCGGTCTTTGGGCAGCCAAATCCTCTGGAGCTGAAGCGGTTAATATACTGCAGGTCCATGTCCTCGATCTACAGATTCCTTCCCGTGTTGATTCCGCACATCGTACCCCCCCCCCCGATTCCACGCCCAGAACCATCAACCAATCACCACCATGCAATGTGCAGGTGCCCCTCCCAGCAGTTCTCTCTCATAGACGATCAGTGACCTCTAAGTAGGGGTTGGAGCTTAGTATGGAAGAAGGGGAGAAGGAAGAAGGAAGAGGAAGGGAGAAGGAAGAGGAAGGAAGAAGGGGAGAAGGAAGAGGAAGGAAGAAGGGGAGAAGGAAGAAGGGGAGAAGGAAGAAGGGGAGAAGGAAGAGGAAGGAAGAAGGGGAGAAGGAAGAGGAAGGAAGAAGGAAGAAGGAAGAGGAAGGAAGAAGGAAGAAGGAAGAGGAAGGAAGAAGGGGAGAAGGAAGAGGAAGGAAGAAGGAAGAAGGGGAGAAGGAAGAAGGGGAGAAGGAAGAAGGGGAGAAGGAAGAAGGGGAGAAGAAAGAAGGAGAAAAAGGGAGAAGAAAGAAGAAGAAAAAGGGAGAAGAAAGAAGAAGAAAAAGGGAGAAGAAAGAAGAAAAAAAAGGGAGAAGAAAGAAGAAAAAAAAGGGAGAAGAAAGAAGAAAAAAAAGGGAGAAGGAAGAGGAAGGAAGAAGGGGAGAAGGAAGAGGAAGGAAGAAGGGGAGAAGGAAGAGGAAGGAAGAAGGGGAGAAGGAAGAGGAAGGAAGAAGGGGAGAAGGAAGAGGAAGGAAGAAGGGGAGAAGGAAGAGGAAGGAAGAAGGGGAGAAGGAAGAGGAAGGAAGAAGGGGAGAAGGAAGAGGAAGGAAGAAGGGGAGAAGGAAGAGGAAGGAAGAAGGGGAGAAGGAAGAGGAAGGAAGAAGGGGTGAAGGAAGAGGAAGGAAGAAGGGGAGAAGGAAGAGGAAGGAAGAAGGGGAGAAGGAAGAGGAAGGAAGAAGGGGAGAAGGAAGAAGAAAAAAAAAAGGGAGAAAAAAAAAAAAAAAGGGAGAAGGAAGAAAGAAAGAAAGAAGGAAGAAGACATGGCTTCCTAAGCCCCCCCCCCCCATATACACTATTGGTACAGATTTCAGGGTCCAGAATGTCTCCACCTACCTGGTAAGATCAGATGTCGCCCATCCTGACAGGACAGCGCCTCCTGCAGCATCTCCTGGACTCCTCGGATCTCCTGCCACCCGGGGAGGAAGCACAAAATGCTGCCTGGAAGACAAAGACAATACCGGTGATCTCTGAATATTTAGGGGACGATCCACCGCCTCTATTTGTCCTGGTCACCAGAGAAGAGGGGGAAAGCCAAAACAGTATGGTTGTCACCAGAACAGGGGTAAGGGGCGAAATTCCAACGGGGGACACCCGGGTTCAGTGACCACAATTCAGAGGATTTCCATCCACTTCCTTTTGGGTTTTTAGCAAAAGGCGATGGGGGCCCCCCGGCTTCTGTGACAACCGCTTAGCCATTGGGCAGGCTACTTCACCAAAATACAGAGGGCGTATCCAGCACGCCTCACCCCCCCCCCCCCCCCCCGGGTCTGGGGGCCGTGACTCTTACCGGGTTCTCCATGCTGGTCGATGTGACAGATGACTCTGCTAATCAGATCCAGATCAGGAAGACAATCACCATTGGTCTGTAAGAGAGGAGGAGGAGGAAGGGGGAGGTTACCGCACCATATAAAGAAATTCACCCCCTAAGCACATTGGCCCACATGCACCTTTCCTGGGACGATGGGTCAATAGTCTGTCCCCGCCCCTTACCATCATTGGCCCACATGCACCTTTCCTGGGACGATGGGTCAATAGTCTGTCCCCGCCCCTTACCATCATTGGCCCACATGCACCTTTACTCAGGATTTAGAGAAGATCTGAAAAGAAGAGTGGAGACCAAAAGCCCTCCTGAGATGTGTGGAGACCCGATCACCAACTACAAGAAACGTCTGACCTCTGTGCTTCCCAACAAGGAACCTCCCCCAACTACTAAGGGACCTCCCCCAACTACTAAGGGACCTCCCCCAACTACTAAGGGACCTCCCCCCCCCCAACTACTAAGGGACCTCCCCCCCCCCCAACTACTAAGGGACCTCCCCCCCCCCCCAACTACTAAGGGACCTCCCCCCCCCCCCAACTACTAAGGGACCTCCCCCCCCCCAACTACTAAGGGACCTCCCCCCCCCCCCAACTACTAAGGGACCTCCCCCCCCCCCCAACTACTAAGGGACCTCCCCCCCCAACTACTAAGGGACCCCCCCCCCCCAACTACTAAGGGACCTCCCCCCCAACTACTAAGGGACCTCCCCCCCAACTACTAAGGGACCTCCCCCCCCCAACTACTAAGGGACCTCCCCCCCCCCCCAACTACTAAGGGACCTCCCCCCAACTACTAAGGGACCTCCCCCCCAACTACTAAGGGACCTCCCCCCCAACTACTAAGGGACCTGCCCCCAACTACTAAGGGACCTCCCCCCAACTACTAAGGGACCGCCCCCCAACTACTGAGGGACCTCCCCCAACTACTAAAGGGATCGAATACTTATTTTCCTCCATTTATAACATTTGTATCATGTGATCTCTTTGGTTGATCTTCTGTCTCCATCTTATAAAATACACCTATGAGAAGAATGATAGACCCTTCATTTCTATGTAAGGTGGCAAATCTACACAGTCTGCAGTAGGTCGTCCCGATATCGAGGACTTGTACTCACACAAATGACTGATCCGATACTTGGTCGGCGGCGGGCCGCCTCAGTGGGCGGAGCGGGCAAGATGGGCGCTGCAGCGTAGCATTTCCTCGTGTCATTTATTACTGCATCTCAGTGCCAGTCACCTGTCAGTGCCATCAGTGCCGCCTATTAGTGCCATCTAACAGTGCCAGCCACCTGTCAGTGCCCATAAGGGCCATCTAACAGTGCCAGTCACCTCTCAGTGCCCATAGCTGCCACCTGTCAGTGCCATCAGTGTCCATAAGTGCTGCCCATCAGTCAATGGCACCCATCAGTCCCCCTTAGTCAGTGGCACCCATCAGTCCCCCTCAGTCAGTGGCACCCATCAGTCCCCCTCAGTCAGTGGCACCCATCAGTCCCCCTCAGTCAGTGGCACCCATCAGTCCCCCTCAGTCAGTGGCACCCATCAGTCGATGGCACCCATCAGTCGATGGCACCCATCAGTCCCCGGCACCCATCAGTCCCCGGCACCCATCAGCACCCATCAGTCGATGGCACCCATCAGTCGATGGCACCCATCAGTCCCCATCAGTCGATGGCACCCATCAGTCCCCATCAGTCGATGGCACCCATCAGTCCCCATCAGTCGATGGCACCCATCAGTCATAGGCATCTATCAGTGCCCATCAGTCATAGGCATCTATCAGTGCCCATCAGTCAGTGCCACCTTTCAGTCCCTCTCAGTCAGTGCCACCTTTCAGTGCCACCTTTCAGTGCCCATCAGTCAGTGGCACCTATCAGTGCCCAAACTGTTACATGGCATTAAAAAATAGTATCAGTAAATCGGTCCTAATTAAGTGGTATCAGGACAACCCTAATCTGCAGGGGAGGAGCCAATCACCCCCCCTCCCCCCTCTGTATCAGATTATCTATCTCAGCCCCGATGAAGTGAAGTGTTGCCCCCCGAAACGAGACGTTTCAGAGGGGGGGGGGGGGGGGGGGACTGGTCTGGAGATCTGGGACTCCCCTCGGATTTGGGTTGGAGCTCCGGTTGCATCTTCATGGCTTTGAACTTTTTGGGTTCCCAACAGAGGGGAACCATCCAGAAGAGGGGGTCTTCAAACTTCGGCCCTCCAGTTGTTCGGGAACTACAATTCCCATCATGCCCGGTCATGTCTGTGAATGTCAGTGTGTTACAATGCCCCTTGGGACGTGTAGTTCTACAACAGCTGGAGGGCCGAGGTTTGAGGATCCCTGCTCCTTCAGTAGAGTGTCGGGAGTCTCACCTCGGGCGGCCTGTAGGAAGACACGCTCATCATGGAGAGGACGTCCTCCAGGTAATGCTGCTTCACCGGATACATGAACCCCGGCACCCGGACGACCGGACAGTCCCCGAAGTACTTGGAGATGCGCTCGTTGTCGCCCGTGGCGCTCATGAGGATCACTTTGACGTCGGGGTTGAGTCTCTGCATCTGCTTCACCAGGATGAGGAGGAAGTCGGTGCTGACGTCCCTCTCGTGGACCTCGTCCACCACCACGTGGCTGACCCCCTCCATGGTGGCGTTACTCTGCAGCTTCTTTAGGAGCACGCCCACCGTGCAGAAGAGCAGCGCGCCGCCGCGGGAGGGGAGCATGCTCTCCAGCCGGACCTGGTAACCCACGTTACGGCGCAGGGTCGGCCCCAATTCCTGGGCCACGCGGTGACACACCGACACGGCGCTGATCCTCCGCGGCTGAGTGACGAGTATATTACACTGAGCCCCCCGCCCGCCGAGGATGGCGTCCTCCAGGATGAAGCGCGGGATCCGCGTGGTCTTCCCGCATCCCGTGTCCCCGGCGATCACCACCACGGGGCTGCGGGCAATGGCCGCCAAGATGGCCGTTTTATGGTCGTCGGCGGGTAACGGCTGGAGAGGCTTCCCTTGGCTGCTCTGCCACTTGGCCTCCAGAGAGCGACTGATCTGATCGGCTTCCTCCTCAGATAACGGGGTGTAGGGCTGGCCGGTAATGGGGTCACCGATCACGTCACAGTCCGACCAATCGTCTGCCGACATCTGTGAGGCGGAAAATTCCAGATTCTCCGATTCCATCTTCAAGTCCGACTCCAAGGGGAACTGCGGAGGAGAAAAGAGACATCACTTATTAAAGGTTACACTTCTCGGCCCCTCCCACAATGGTGGCGTCTCTGCCCCTCCCACAATGGTGAGATTTCCCTGCAGTAGGTTGCGTCTCTGCCCCTCCCACAGTGGTGGCGTCTCTGCCCCTCCCACAGTGGTGGCGTCTCTGCCCCTCCCACAGTGGTGGCGTCTCTGCCCCTCCCACAGTGGTGAGATTTCCCTGCAGTAGGTTGCGTCTCTGCCCCTCCCACAGTGGTTGCGTCTCTGCCCCTCCCACAATGGTGAGATTTCCTGCAGTAGGTTGCGTCTCTGCCCCTCCCTACAGCGGGCTGCGTCTCTGCCCCTCCCTACAGCGGGCTGCGTCTCTGCCCCTCCCTACAGCGGGCTGCGTCTCTGCCCCTCCCTACCGCGGGCTGCGTCTCTGCCCCTCCCTACAGCGGGCTGCGTCTCTGCCCCTCCCTACAGCGGGCTGCGTCTCTGCCCCTCCCTACAGCGGGCTGCGTCTCTGCCCCTCCCTACAGCGGGCTGCGTCTCTGCCCCTCCCTACAGCGGGCTGCGTCTCTGCCCCTCCCACAATGGGGAGGAGATTTCCCTACAGTGGCTGTGTCTCTGCCCCTACCTACAGCGGGCTGCGTCTCTGCCCCTCCCACAATGGTGAGATTTCCTGCAGTAGGTTGCGTCTCTGCCCCTCCCACAGTGGTTGCGTCTCTGCCCCTTCCACAATGGTGAGATTTCCTGCAGTAGGTTGCGTCTCTGCCCCTCCCTACAGCGGTTGCGTCTCTGCCCCTCCCTACAGCAGTTGCGTCTCTGCCCCTCCCTACAGCAGTTGCGTCTCTGCCCCTCCCTACAGCAGTTGCGTCTCTGCCCCTCCCTACAGCAGTTGCGTCTCTGCCCCTCCCTACAGCAGTTGCGTCTCTGCCCCTCCCTACAGCAGTTGCGTCTCTGCCCCTCCCTACAGCAGTTGCGTCTCTGCCCCTCCCTACAGCAGTTGCGTCTCTGCCCCTCCCTACAGCAGTTGCGTCTCTGCCCCTCCCTACAGCAGTTGCGTCTCTGCCCCTCCCTACAGCAGTTGCGTCTCTGCCCCTCCCTACAGCAGTTGCGTCTCTGCCCCTCCCTACAGCAGTTGCGTCTCTGCCCCTCCCTACAGCAGTTGCGTCTCTGCCCCTCCCTACAGCAGTTGCGTCTCTGCCCCTCCCTACAGCAGTTGCGTCTCTGCCCCTCCCTACAGCAGTTGCGTCTCTGCCCCTCCCTACAGCAGTTGCGTCTCTGCCCCTCCCTACAGCAGTTGCGTCTCTGCCCCTCCCTACAGCAGTTGCGTCTCTGCCCCTCCCACAATGGGGAGGAGATCTCCCTACAGCGGGCTGCGTCTATGCCCCTCTCTACAGCGGGCTGCGTCTATGCCCCTCCCTACAGCGGGCTGCGTCTATGCCCCTCCCTACAGCGGGCTGCGTCTATGCCCCTCCCTACAGCGGGCTGCGTCTATGCCCCTCCCACAATGGTGAGATTTCCTGCAGTAGGTTGCGTCTCTGCCCCTCCCACAATGGTGAGATTTCCTGCAGTAGGTTGCGTCTCTGCCCCTCCCACAGTGGTTGCGTCTCTGCCCCTCCCTACAGCGGGCTGCGTCTCTGCCCCTCCCTACAGCGGGCTGCGTCTCTGCCCCTCCCTACAGCGGGCTGCGTCTCTGCCCCTCCCTACAGCGGGCTGCGTCTCTGCCCCTCCCACAATGGGGAGGAGATTTCCCTACAGCGGGCTGCGTCTCTGCCCCTCCCACAATGGTGAGATTTCCTGCAGTAGGTTGCGTCTCTGCCCCTCCCACAGTGGTTGCGTCTCTGCCCCTCCCACAATGGTGAGATTTCCTGCAGTAGGTTGCGTCTCTGCCCCTCCCTACAGCGGTTGCGTCTCTGCCCCTCCCTACAGCGGTTGCGTCTCTGCCCCTCCCTACAGCGGTTGCGTCTCTGCCCCTCCCACAATGGGGAGGAGATCTCCCTACAGCGGGCTGCGTCTATGCCCCTCCCTACAGCGGGCTGCGTCTATGCCCCTCCCTACAGCGGGCTGCGTCTATGCCCCTCCCTACAGCGGGCTGCGTCTATGCCCCTCCCTACAGCGGGCTGCGTCTATGCCCCTCCCTACAGCGGGCTGCGTCTATGCCCCTCCCTACAGCGGGCTGCGTCTATGCCCCTCCCTACAGCGGGCTGCGTCTATGCCCCTCCCACAATGGTGAGATTTCCTGCAGTAGGTTGCGTCTCTGCCCCTCCCACAATGGTGAGATTTCCTGCAGTAGGTTGCGTCTCTGCCCCTCCCACAGTGGTTGCGTCTCTGCCCCTCCCTACAGCGGGCTGCGTCTCTGCCCCTCCCTACAGCGGGCTGCGTCTCTGCCCCTCCCTACAGCGGGCTGCGTCTCTGCCCCTCCCTACAGCGGGCTGCGTCTCTGCCCCTCCCTACAGCGGGCTGCGTCTCTGCCCCTCCCACAATGGGGAGGAGATTTCCCTACAGCGGGCTGCGTCTCTGCCCCTCCCACAATGGTGAGATTTCCTGCAGTAGGTTGCGTCTCTGCCCCTCCCACAGTGGTTGCGTCTCTGCCCCTCCCACAATGGTGAGATTTCCTGCAGTAGGTTGCGTCTCTGCCCCTCCCTACAGCGGTTGCGTCTCTGCCCCTCCCTACAGCGGTTGCGTCTCTGCCCCTCCCTACAGCGGTTGCGTCTCTGCCCCTCCCACAATGGGGAGGAGATCTCCCTACAGCGGGCTGCGTCTATGCCCCTCCCTACAGCGGGCTGCGTCTATGCCCCTCCCTACAGCGGGCTGCGTCTATGCCCCTCCCTACAGCGGGCTGCGTCTATGCCCCTCCCTACAGCGGGCTGCGTCTATGCCCCTCCCTACAGCGGGCTGCGTCTATGCCCCTCCCTACAGCGGGCTGCGTCTATGCCCCTCCCTACAGCGGGCTGCGTCTATGCCCCTCCCTACAGCGGGCTGCGTCTATGCCCCTCCCACAATGGTGAGATTTCCTGCAGTAGGTTGCGTCTCTGCCCCTCCCACAATGGTGAGATTTCCTGCAGTAGGTTGCGTCTCTGCCCCTCCATACAGCGGTTGCGTCTCTGCCCCTCCCACAATGGGGAGATCTCCCTACAGCGGGCTGCGTCTCTGCCCCTCCCTACAGCGGGCTGCGTCTCTGCCCCTCCCTACAGCGGGCTGCGTCTCTGCCCCTCCCACAATGGGGAGGAGATTTCCCTACAGTGGCTGCGTCTCTGCCCCTCCCACAATGGGGAGATTTCCTGCAGTAGGTTGCGTCTCTGCCCCTCCCACAATGGGGAGGAGATTTTCCTTCAGTAGATTGCGTCTCTGCCCCTCCCACAATGGGGAGATTTCCCTACAGTGGTTGCATCTCTGCCCCTCCCACAGCAAGAGGCGTCTCTGCCCCTCCCACAGCAAGAGGCGTCTCTGCCCCTCCCACAATGGGGAGGAGATTTCCGTAGAGAGGTTGCGTCTATGCCCCTCCCACAAGGGTTGCATCTATGCCCCTCCCACAATGGTTGCGTCTCTGCCCCTCCCACAAGGTCTGCGCAACTTCCCGGGACAAACAGCTCTGCGTTTTTTTTAATGAACACGCCCCTCACAGGAACAGGAAGCCCCGCCCCCCCCGGAAGACTCACCTCCCGGAAGTAATTCTCCATCCTGATCAGCAAGTCTTGGGGAACCTGGAAGCGCCTCGCCCGCCGCTGCTCCTCCCGCAGCTTCTGTACGGCGGGGAGGTGGTACATGGCGTGCGTCAGCGGCTTGTTATTCGGGTCCAGGAGGCCGAGGTCCTGAAAAGACAGAGGGGGAGGGTGCAGGACAACTGTCAGAATAACGTTTGGGTCAAAGCAGAAGCAAGCAAATGTTTCTTAGGCTATATTAACTGCAGATCGAATGTTATTCATTGAAAGGAACAACAGAAAAAAAAAAAAAACACCCTGTGAGTATGGAAAATACTGCAATATGGCCCCTACCTTCAGCTTCTGACAGCCCAGGGCCGCCGCCTTCCTCTCCACCTCCGTCCGCCGCAGGCCGTGAGCGACGAAGGTGAAGGGCTGCGGCCAGCCGATGGTCAGGTGACACGTCTTCATGCGGCCGCCCTCGTGCTGGTAACGGATGAAGTCCTGAGGAAGAAAAAGGAGTGGTGAGAAACCCGCACTCTGATCTCTCCTCCAACCCGCGTCCCTTTTATCTCATTGAAGAGAAGCCCCTCCCCCGTACCTTGGCCCCGTTGGAGGAGGAGGTGGCCACCTGGATGACGGCGGACAGGAGTTGCTTGGGATTCGGGAATTCCTTGAGGGCGTTCGTGGCGGCCAATTCCTCGGCGCTGTCCAGAGGGGCGTGTCTACGGGAGAGAGAGAATCCTAAAGATCGAATGTACAACGACCTCCGACCCCCCGCCAGGAACACGGAGGCCCCACGACCACCTCCGACCCCCGCCGGGAACACGGAGGCCCCACGACCACCTCCGACCCCGCCGGGAACACGGAGGCCCCACGACCACCTCCGACCCCGCCGGGAACACGGAGGCCCCTCAACCACCTCCGACCCCGCCGGGAACTCGGAGGCCCCTCAACCACCTCCGACCCCGTCGGGAACTCGGAGGCCCCACAACCACCTCCGACCCCGCCGGGAACACGGAGGCCCCACGACCAACTCCGACCCCGCCGGGAACACGGAGGCTCTTGTTACCTGGGGTCAGTCCTGGCTGGACGGTTCTCCTGCGCTCCCCATCCCCCGTCCTCCTCCGCCAGGAACTGCGCAGTGGGCGGAGCTTTAAGTTTCTTGTGTCGGAAAGTTTTCCCCGATCCCAACAGTCCGAGATCCTAGAGAAGAAAAAAGGACTTATTTTATTGGCCGTTCTTTTCCCGGAGGCACCAGCAGAGGGCGCTGCTCAGATTCAATCATCCACATCCTAATATTAAAGGGGGGTCCATCATCACTGGCGTCCCTGCACCCCCCCAAGTTGCATTTTTTGTGGCCCCCCCCCCCCCCCCCCCCCCAAGTTGCCAGAACAAAATTCACTTTCAGTGGGGGGAATCAGACACCCCCCCGGGCCCTGTGTAGCCGGACAATCCCACTGGAGGTCAGTAGACTGGAGAATATTGACGGATACAATTTATTGGAACACCCCGACGCGTTTCTGTTCAGACTGGAATCCCGAAGAGCACAGGAGGGCGGAGGGAGGAGATCGGACGCACCTGAAATATTTTACACGCTTGTGCGGCGGCATGGCGCTCGGCGTCGGCTTTCCGCCCGCCGCAGCCTTCCACTTCAATGGGCTCCGGCCACTTGATTCGCAGGACGCTTCTCTGGAGGGGAGACAAAGAGAAATTAGAGAGACGCTGCGCATGCGCACCGCCTGACAAAACTTTTATTTACGGCTTGGGATGGAGAGGAGGGGAAAGTGTTAGACCCCCTGTCAGGTCTTTACTGCCATCCAGAGCTCCGTTACAGAGATGTCCCCTCCCTGCCGACTACACCCCACAGACCGCCGCACCCCACTGTACAGACCGCTGCACCCCACAGACCGCCGCACCCCACAGACCGCTACACTGTACTGCACAGACCGCCGCACCCCACAGACCGCTACACTGTACTGCACAGACCGCCGCACCCCACAGACCGCTACACCGTACTGCACAGACCGCCGCACCCCACAGACCGCTACACTGTACTGCACAGACCGCCGCACCCCACAGACCGCCCCACCCCACCCCACAGACCGCTACACTGTACTGCACAGACCGCCCCACCCCACAGACCGCTACACTGTACTGCACAGACCGCCCCACCCCACAGACCGCCCCACCCCACAGACCGCTACACCGTACTGCACAGACCGCCGCACCCCACAGACCGCCCCACCCCACAGACCTCCCCACCCCACAGACCGCCGCACCCCACTGTACAGACCGCTGCACCCCACAGACCGCCGCACCCCACAGACCGCTACACTGTACTGCACAGACCGCCGCACCCCACAGACCGCTACACTGTACTGCACAGACCGCCGCACCCCACAGACCGCTACACTGTACTGCACAGACCGCCGCACCCCACAGACCGCCCCACCCCACCCCACAGACCGCTACACTGTACTGCACAGACCGCCGCACCCCACAGACCGCTACACCGTACTGCACAGACCGCCGCACCCCACAGACCGCTACACTGTACTGCACAGACCGCCGCACCCCACAGACCGCCCCACCCCACCCCACAGACCGCTACACCGTACTGCACAGACCGCCGCACCCCACAGACCGCTACACTGTACTGCACAGACCGCCGCACCCCACAGACCGCCGCACCCCACAGACCGCCCCACCCCACAGACCGCTACACCGTACTGCACAGACCGCCGCACCCCACAGACCGCCCCACCCCACAGACCGCTACACCGTACTGCACAGACTGCCGCACCCCACAGACCGCTACACCGTACTGCACAGACCGCCGCACCCCACAGACCGCCCCACCCCACAGACCGCTACACCGTACTGCACAGACCGCCGCACCCCACAGACCGCTACACTGTACTGCACAGACCGCCGCACCCCACAGACCGCCGCACCCCACAGACCGCCCCACCCCACAGACCGCCGCACCCCACAGACCGCTACACCGTACTGCACAGACCGCCGCACCCCACAGACCGCCCCACCCCACAGACCGCTACACCGTACTGCACAGACCGCCGCACCCCACAGACCGCTACACCGTACTGCACAGACCGCCGCACCCCACAGACCGCCGCACCCCACAGACCGCCCCACCCCACAGACCGCCCCACCCCACAGACCGCTACACCGTACTGCACAGACCGCCGCACCCCACAGACCGCCCCACCCCACAGACCGCTACACCGTACTGCACAGACCGCCGCACCCCACAGACCGCTACACTGTACTGCACAGACCGCCGCACCCCACAGACCGCCCCACCCCACAGACCGCCCTACCCCACAGACCGCCCCACCCCACAGACCGCTACACCGTACTGCACAGACCGCCGCACCCCACAGACCGCCCCACCCCACAGACCGCTACACCGTACTGCACAGACCGCCGCACCCCACAGACCGCCCCACCCCACCCCACAGACCGCTACACCGTACTGCACAGACCGCTGCACCCCACAGACCGCTACACTGTACTGCACAGACCGCCGCACCCCACAGACCGCCGCACCCCACAGACCGCCGCACCCCACAGACCGCCGCACCCCACAGACCGCCGCACCCCACAGACCGCTACACCCCACAGACCGCCGCACCCCACAGACCGCTGCACCCCACAGACCGCCGCACCCCACAGACCGCTACACTGTACTGCACAGACCGCCGCACCCCACAGACCGCTACACTGTACTGCACAGACCGCCGCACCCCACAGACCGCCGCACCCCACAGACCGCCCCACCCCACAGACCGCCCCACCCCACAGACCGCTACACCGTACTGCACAGACCGCCGCACCCCACAGACCGCCCCACCCCACAGACCGCTACACCGTACTGCACAGACCGCCGCACCCCACAGACCGCTACACTGTACTGCACAGACCGCCGCACCCCACAGACCGCCGCACCCCACAGACCGCCCCACCCCACAGACCGCCCCACCCCACAGACCGCTACACCGTACTGCACAGACCGCCGCACCCCACAGACCGCCCCACCCCACAGACCGCTACACCGTACTGCACAGACCGCCGCACCCCACAGACCGCTACACTGTACTGCACAGACCGCCGCACCCCACAGACCGCCGCACCCCACAGACCGCCGCACCCCACAGACCGCCGCACCCCACAGACCGCCGCACCGTACTGCACAGACCGCCGCACCCCACAGACCGCCGCACCCCACAGACCGCTACACCCCACAGACCGCCCCACCCCACAGACCGCCGCACCCCACAGACCGCCGCACCCCACAGACCGCCGCACCCCACAGACCGCCGCACCCCACAGACCGCCGCACCGTACTGCACAGACCGCCGCACCCCACAGACCGCTACACCCCACAGACCGCCCCACCCCACAGACCGCTGCACCCCACAGACCGCCGCACCCCACAGACCGCCGCACCCCACAGACCGCCGCACCCCACAGACCGCCGCACCCCACAGCACAGACCACCCCACAGACCACTACACTTATACCACTTTTTTTTCTATACTCACTAACTGCTGGTCTAATCTCTGTCTGCTCCCGCTCTCCCAGGACCATATCCACACCCCCCCCCCCCTTAGCTGCAGCTTGTAGCGTCCATCAGTCCGGAGGAGAGGGGGGGGGGCTGGAGGAGGTGAAGGCAGCAGCGGTGTTCACAATGAGGTGGAGGCGGGACTCCAGGAGCAACCGCGATCACGGATAGGCCAAGCCCAGCCACCGCACATGACCACATTCACCAATTTACAGGCCGCCAGCCACAGTTAAGCTCAGGGATGAGGAAGTAAACATTAGGGGGGGGGCGGAGCCGGCGTGTTGGGGGGGGGGTCAAATACATATTTTACTCACTGAACTGCAACGCCATCTATAACATTTGTATCGTGTTTTTTTTTGGTTGATATTCCGTCTCCACCATATAATTATAGACGGTTTATTTCTATGTAAGTGGGAAACGTACACAATCCGCAGGGGAGATGATCAGTATTCCCCCCCCCCCCCCCCCCCCCATGTATATTTGTCCTTTATGAAGGGGGCACAAATGGAGTTTGTATTCCGTGTTTGTATTTTCTGAACGTTTATATGAAGAAAATTCCGCATTATGGCCACTAGATGGCGCTAAAAGTACAAAGGATTCTCCTCGTCGCCATCTAGTGGCCATAATGCGGAATTTCCCAAGAAACGTCCAGCGATTCCTCCATCCGCACAGAACACATTTACTTGCCGATTGGAAGGACGCGTTCCCGTCAGCGGACCCGGGGGCGGCACAGCAGGTAGGTTCAGATTTCCCCATCATTAAGTGTCCCAGGGTCATTAGGACAAGAAATAGGGGGAGGGGGGGGTCACCGAGACAGGAAGACATGGACAGTAACAAAACAGAAGTTCTAACCTTTCCTACACTATAAATAATTGTTCTCTGTGTCCCCGCTGCAGAGATTTCCTCTCACTTCCTCTTCCGACAGGAAATCACCCCAGTAAAGACAGAGGCTCCACCCCCCTAACACATTGAAATAACAGGTCTGGAGGGGGACAGTTCTAGGGGGGAGGGGACAGTCCTATGGGGGGAGAGGGATGGGGCAGGGGGCAGTTCTGGGGGGGAGGGGGCAGTCCTAGGGGGGAGAGGGATGGGGCAGATCTAGGGGGGAGAGGGCAGTTCTGGGAGGGGACAGTCCTAGGGGGAGGGGACAGTCCTAGGGGGGATGGGGATGGGGCAGTCCTAGGGGGGAGGGGGCAGTCCTAGGGGGGAGGGGGCAGTCCTAGGGGGGAGGGGGTCCTCCTTACGAAGTCCTGGTTGGAGCCGGTGTTGATGTAGGTGAGTTTGTCTCGGATGTCGGCCCCTTGGAGGGCGTGGCTTAGGGCGTTGTGAAGAAGTTCCTTCGGCTTCGGGAATTGCTTCAGGAGATCCCGAGAATCTAAAGAAGAGAGAAAATCCGACATCAACCCGGAGACACAGGGAGAGCTGGGGATACCAGGGAACAGTGACACTTAATAGGAAGGGGGGGGGCAGGGGGACACTTGATATGGGTGGGGACACTTGGGGGGGGGGGGGACAGAGGACACCATGGGGGGGGGGGGGACAGAGGACACCTGATGGGGGGAAGGGGGGGACAGAGGACACCTGATGGGGGGAAGGGGGGGACAGAGGACACCTGATGGGGGGAAGGGGGGGACAGAGGACACCTGATGGGGGGGAGGGGGGGACAGAGGACACCTGATGGGGGGGAGGGGGGGGGGGACACCTGATGGGGGGGAGGGGGGGGACAGAGGACACCTGATGGGGGGGAGGGGGGGGACAGAGGACACCTGATGGGGGGGAGGGGGGGGACAGAGGACACCTGATGGGGGGGAGGGGGGGGACAGAGGACACCTGATGGGGGGGGAGGGGGGGGACAGAGGACACCTGATGGGGGGGAGGGGGGGACAGAGGACACCTGATGGGGGGGGAGGGGGGGACAGAGGACACCTGATGGGGGGGGAGGGGGGGACAGAGGACACCTGATGGGGGGGAGGGGGGGACAGAGGACACCTGATGGGGGGGAGGGGGGGACAGAGGACACCTGATGGGGGGGAGGGGGGGACAGAGGACACCTGATGGGGGGGGGGAGGGGGGGACAGAGGACACCTGATGGGGGGGAGGGGGGGACAGAGGACACCTGATGGGGGGGAGGGGGGGGGGACAGAGGACAGAGGACACCTGATGGGGGGGGGGGGGGACAGAGGACACCTGATGGGGGGGATGGGGGGGGGACAGAGGACACCTGATGGGGAGGGGGGGGGGACAGAGGACACCTGATGGGGGGGGGGGACAGAGGACACCTGATGGGGGGAGGGGGGGGGGACAGGGACACCTGATGGGGGGGGGACAGAGGACACCTGATGGGAGGGGGGACAGAGGACACCTGATGGGAGGGGGGACAGAGGACACCTGATGGGAGGGGGGACAGAGGACACCTGATGGGAGGGGGGGAGGGGGGACAGAGGACACCTGATGGGGAGGGGGGGGGACAGAGGACACCTGATGGGAGGGGGGACAGAGGACACCTGATGGGGGGGGAGGGGGCAGAGGACACCTGATGAGGGGACAGAGGACACCTGATGGGGGGGGGACAGAGGACACCTGATGGGAGGGGGGACAGAGGACACCTGATGGGAGGGGGGACAGAGGACACCTGATGGGAGGGGGGACAGAGGACACCTGATGGGGAGGGGGGGGGACAGAGGACACCTGATGGGGGGGAGGGGGGACAGAGGACACCTGATGGGGAGGGGGGGGGACAGCGGACACCTGATGGGGGGAGGGGACAGAGGACACTGACACCTGATTGGAGGGACAGTCTCACCTCTCCTCATATCTCCGTCTGTCTCCGGTCTCACCCGGGGTCCTCCCGTACACAACACCCGGATTTGTTGCCCCAACACCCGGGACAGAAGCCGGCTAAAAAGCGGCATGACCGTCCAGGGCGCCGCCATGTCTGCGGAGTCAGAGAGTGGGGGAATGGGAGGAGCGGCCGGAGCGCAGAGACGAACACAGCGCCATTGGAGAGAAGCGGCCGCCAGGAGAACTGCAACCAGAGGAGACACCAAACTACACAGAGGAGTACAATGATCAGGGGATATATATAATATACTGTATATCCTACTACACAGAGGGGTACACCGACCTATCCTACATGATGGATGACATGGGGTGCTCAGGGGTCAATGGGTGACATGGGGTGCTCAGGGGTCAATGGGTGACATGGGGTGCTCAGGGGTCAATGGGTGACATGGGAGGCTCAGGGGTCAATGGGTGACATGGGGTGCTCAGGGGTCAATGGGTGACATGGGGTGCTCAGGGGTCAATGGGTGACATGGGGTGCTCAGGGGTCAATGGGTGACATGGGGTGCTCAGGGGTCAATGGGTGACATGGGGTGCTCAGGGGTCAATGGGTGACATGGGGTGCTCAGGGGTCAATGGATGACATGGGAGGGGTCAGGGGTCAATGAATGACATGGGGGGCTCAGGGGTCAATGGATGACATGGGGTGCTCAGGGGTCAATGGATGACATGGGGTGCTCAGGGGTCAATGGATGACATGGGGTGCTCAGGGGTCAATGGATGACATGGGGTGCTCAGGGGTCAATGGGTGACATGGGAGGGGTCAATGGATGACATGGGGTGCTCAGGGGTCAATGGATGACATGGGGTGCTCAGGGGTCAATGGATGACATGGGGTGCTCAGGGGTCAATGGGTGACATGGGAGGGGTCAGGGGTCAATGGATGACATGGGATGCTCAGGGGTCAATGGATGACATGGGATGCTCAGGGGTCAATGGGTGACATGGGGTTCTCAGGGGTCACTGGGTGACATGGGGTGCTCAGGGGTCAATGGGTGACATGGGAGGCTCAGGGGTCAATGGGTGACATGGGGTGCTCAGGGGTCAATGGGTGACATGGGGTGCTCTGGGGTCAATGGATGACATGGGGTGCTCAGGGGTCAATGGGTGACATGGGGTGCTCAGGGGTCAATGGGTGACATGGGGTGCTCAGGGGTCAATGGATGACATGGGGTGCTCAGGGGTCAATGGATGACATGGGGTGCTCAGGGGTCAATGGGTGACATGGGAGGGGTCAATGGATGACATGGGGTGCTCAGGGGTCAATGGATGACATGGGGTGCTCAGGGGTCAATGGATGACATGGGAGGGGTCAGGGGTCAATGGATGACATGGGGTGCTCAGGGGTCAATGGATGACATGGGCTGCTCAGGGGTCAATGGGTGACATGGGAGGGGTCAGGGGTCAATGGATGACATGGGATGCTCAGGGGTCAATGGATGACATGGGGTGCTCAGGGGTCAATGGATGACATGGGGTGCTCAGGGGTCAATGGGTGACATGGGGTGCTCAGGGGTCAATGGATGACATGGGATGCTCAGGGGTCAATGGATGACATGGGGTGCTCAGGGGTCAATGGATGACATGGGAGGGGTCAGGGGTCAATGGATGACATGGGGTGCTCAGGGGTCAATGGATGACATGGGGTGCTCAGGGGTCAATGGATGACATGGGGTGCTCAGGGGTCAATGGGTGACATGGGAGGGGTCAGGGGTCAATGGATGACATGGGAGGGGTCAGGGGTCAATGGATGACATGGGGTGCTCAGGGGTCAATGGATGACATGGGGTGCTCAGGGGTCAATGGATGACATGGGAGGGGTCAGGGGTCAATGGATGACATGGGGTGCTCAGGGGTCAATGGATGACATGGGGTGCTCAGGGGTCAATGGATGACATGGGGTGCTCAGGGGTCAATGGGTGACATGGGAGGGGTCAATGGATGACATGGGGTGCTCAGGGGTCAATGGATGACATGGGAGGGGTCAGGGGTCAATGGATGACATGGGGTGCTCAGGGGTCAATGGATGACATGGGGTGCTCAGGGGTAAATGGATGACATGGGGTGCTCAGGGGTCAATGGGTGACATGGGGTGCTCAGGGGTCAATGGATGACATGGGGTGCTCAGGGGTCAATGGATGACATGGGATGCTCAGGGGTCAATGGATGACATGGGAGGGGTCAGGGGTCAATGGGTGACATGGGGTGCTCAGGGGTCAATGGATGACATGGGGTGCTCAGGGGTCAATGGGTGACATGGGGTGCTCAGGGGTCAATGGGTGACATGGGGTGCTCAGGGGTCAATGGATGACATGGGAGGGGTCAATGGATGACATGGGGTGCTCAGGGGTCAATGGGTGACATGGGAGGCTCAGGGGTCAATGGATGACATGGGGTGCTCAGGGGTCAATGGATGACATGGGGTGCTCGGGGGTCAATGGATGACATGGGGTGCTCGGGGGTCAATGGATGACATGGGGTGCTCGGGGGTCAATGGATGACATGGGGTGCTCAGGGGTCGATGGATGACATGGGGTGCTCAGGGGTCAATGGGTGACATGGGAGGCTCAGGGGTCAATGGGTGACATGGGAGGGGTCAGGGGTCAATGGGTGACATGGGGTGCTCGGGGGTCAATGGATGACATGGGGTGCTCGGGGGTCGATGGATGAAATGGGGTGCTCAGGGGTCAATGGGTGACATGGGGTGCTCAGGGGTCAGTGGGTGACATGGGAGGCTCAGGGGTCAATGGATGACATGGGAGGGGTCAGGGGTCAATGGGTGACATGGGAGGGGTCAGGGGTCAATGGGTGACATGGGAGGCTCAGGGGTCAATGGATGACATGGGGTGCTCAGGGGTCAATGGATGACATGGGGTGCTCAGGGGTCAATGGATGACATGGGGTGCTCAGGGGTCGATGGGTGACATGGGGTGCTCAGGGGTCAGTGGGTGACATGGGAGGCTCAGGGGTCAATGGGTGACATGGGAGGGGTCAATGGGTGACATGGGAGGCTCAGGGGTCAATGGATGACATGGGGTGCTCGGGGGTCAATGGATGACATGGGGTGCTCAGGGGTCAGTGGGTGACATGGGGTGCTCAGGGGTCAGTGGGTGACATGGGGTGCTCAGGGGTCAGTGGGTGACATGGGGTGCTCAGGGGTCAATGGGTGACATGGAAGGCTCAGGGGTCAATGGATGACATGGGGTGCTCAGGGGTCAGTGGGTGACATGGGGTGCTCAGGGGTCAATGGGTGACATGGGGTGCTCAGGGGTCAATGGATGACATGGGGTGCTCAGGGGTCAGTGGGTGACATGGGGTGCTCAGGGGTCAATGGGTGACATGGGGTGCTCAGGGGTCAATGGATGACATGGGGTGCTCAGGGGTCAATGGATGACATGGGGTGCTCGGGGGTCAATGGATGACATGGGGTGCTCAGGGGTCAATGGATGACATGGGATGCTCAGGGGTCAATGGATGACATGGGGTGCTCAGGGGTCAGTGGGTGACATGGGGTGCTCAGGGGTCAATGGATGACATGGGGTGCTCAGGGGTCAATGGATGACATGGGGTGCTCAGGGGTCGATGGATGACATGGGGTGCTCAGGGGTCAGTGGGTGACATGGGAGGGGTCAGGGGTCAATGGGTGACATGGGAGGCTCAGGGGTCAATGGATGACATGGGGTGCTCGGGGGTCAATGGATGACATGGGGTGCTCAGGGGTCGATGGATGACATGGGGTGCTCAGGGGTCGATGGATGACATGGGGTGCTCAGGGGTCAATGGGTGACATGGGGTGCTCAGGGGTCAGTGGGTGACATGGGGTGCTCAGGGGTCAATGGATGACATGGGGTGCTCGGGGTCAATGGATGACATGGGGTGCTCAGGGGTCGATGGATGAAATGGGGTGCTCAGGGGTCAGTGGGTGACATGGGGTGTTCAGGGGTCAGTGGGTGACATGGGGTGCTCAGGGGTCAATGGGTGACATGGGGTGCTCAGGGGTCAATGGGTGACATGGGGTGCTCAGGGGTCAGTGGGTGACATGGGGTGCTCAGGGGTCAATGGGTGACATGGGGTGCTCAGGGGTCAGTGGGTGACATGGGGTGCTCAGGGGTCAGTGGGTGACATGGGGTGCTCAGGGGTCAATGGGTGACATGGGGTGCTCAGGGGTCAATGGATGACATGGGGTGCTCAGGGGTCAATGGGTGACATGGGGTGCTCAGGGGTCAATGGATGACATGGGGTGCTCAGGGGTCAATGGGTAACATGGGGTGCTCAGGGGTCAATGGGTAACATGGGGTGCTCAGGGGTCAATGGATGACATGAGAAGTACCGTTCTCCTCCTGCGTCCGGCCGCCACTCGCCGGGTCTGTACCGTTCTCCTCCTCCTTTCTGGAGACATATAAACGAACGTCTCCTCCTGTGTCCGGCCGTCAATCTCTTTGTGGGTGGAGATTTTATGGTCACCCAACCAATCACATCGCTGTAATCTTTTGTATACGGACTATAGTGAAGTGTAAATAAATGGTTGTGGAACCAATCATCCGAGTTTTCATGATTTCTTATGGGGAACTTCGCTTTGATATACAAGCGCTTTGGATTACAAGCATGTTTCTGGAGCGGGTTATCCGAGGCTCCGCTGTATATATAATATGTTGGGGCATTAGGAAATAATGGGACCGCGAGCGCGTATTAATGGCACAAAGTGCAGGGGTCAGGAGGAAGTAATGCACAGAGTGCGGGGCTCAGGAGGAAGTAAGGCACAGAGTGCGGGGCTCAGGAGGAAGTAAGGCACAGGGTGTGGGGGTCAGGAGGAAGTAATGCACAGAGTGCGGGGGTCAGGAGGAAGTAAGGCACAGGGTGTGGGGGTCAGGAGGAAGTAAGGCACAGGGTGCGGGGGTCAGGAGGAAGTAAGGCACAGAGTGCGGGGGTCAGGAGGAAGTAAGGCACAGAGTGCGGGGGTCAGGAGGAAGTAAGGCACAGAGTGCGGGGGTCAGGAGGAAGTAAGGCACAGAGTGCGGGGCTCAGGAGGAAGTAAGGCACAGGGTGTGGGGGTCAGGAGGATGTAATGTAGGGTGTGGGGGTCAGGAGGAAGTAATGCAGAGGGTGTGGGGGTCAGGAGGATGTAAGGCACAGAGTGCGGGGGTCAGGAGGAAGTAATGCACAGAGTGCGGGGGTCAGGAGGAAGTAAGGCACAGAGTGCGGAGCTCAGGAGGAAGTAAGGCACAGAGTGCGGGGGTCAGGAGGAAGTAAGGCACAGAGTGCGGGGCTCAGGAGGAAGTAAGGCACAGGGTGCGGGGCTCAGGAGGAAGTAAGGCACAGGCTGCGGGGCTCAGGAGGAAGTAGTGTACAGAGTGCGGGGCTCAGGAGGAAGTAAGGCACAGAGTGCGGGGGTCAGGAGGAAGTAAGGCACAGAGTGCGGGGCTCAGGAGGAAGTAAGGCACAGGGTGCGGGGCTCAGGAGGAAGTAAGGCACAGGCTGCGGGGCTCAGGAGGAAGTAGTGTACAGAGTGCGGGGCTCAGGAGGAAGGCACAGAGTGCGGGGGTCAGGAGGAAGTAGTGTACAGAGTGCGGGGCTCAGGAGGAAGGCACAGAGTGCGGGGCTCAGGAGGAAGGCACAGAGTGCGGGGCTCAGGAGGAAGGCACAGAGTGCGGGGCTCAGGAGGAAGTAATGTACAGAGTGCGGGGCTCAGGAGAAAGTAAGGCACAGAGTGCAGGGCTCAGGAGGAAGTAAGGCACAGAGTGCGGGGCTCAGGAGGAAGTAAGGCACAGAGTGCGGGGGTAAGGAGGAAGGCACAGAGTGCGGGGCTCAGGAGGAAGTAAGGCACAGAGTGCGGGGCTCAGGAGGAAGTAAGGCACAGAGTGCGGGGCTCAGGAGGAAGTAAGGCACAGAGTGCGGGGCTCAGGAGGAAGTAAGGCACAGAGTGCGGGGCTCAGGAGGAAGTAAGGCACAGAGTGCGGGGCTCAGGAGGAAGTAAGGCACAGAGTGCGGGGCTCAGGAGGAAGTAAGGCACAGAGTGCGGGGCTCAGGAGGAAGTAAGGCACAGAGTGTGGGGGTCAGGAGGAAGTAAGGCACAGAGTGCGGGGCTCAGGAGGAAGGCACAGAGTGCGGGGCTCAGGAGGAAGGCACAGAGTGCGGGGCTCAGGAGGAAGGCACAGAGTGCGGGGCTCAGGAGGAAGGCACAGAGTGCGGGGCTCAGGAGGAAGGCACAGAGTGCGGGGCTCAGGAGGAAGGCACAGAGTGCGGGGCTCAGGAGGAAGTAATGCACAGAGTGCGGGGGTCAGGAGGAAGTAATGCAGAGTGCGGGGGTCAGGAGGTAGTAATGCACAGAGTGAGGGGGTCAGGAGGAAGTAATGCACAGAGTGCGGGGCTCAGGAGGAAGGCACAGAGTGCGGGGGTCAGGAGGAAGTAAGGTACAGAGTGCGGGGCTCAGGAGGAAGGCACAGAGTGCGGGGCTCAGGAGGAAGGCACAGAGTGCGGGGCTCAGGAGGAAGGCACAGAGTGCGGGGCTCAGGAGGAAGGCACAGAGTGTGGGGCTCAGGAGGAAGGCACAGAGTGCGGGGCTCAGGAGGAAGTAATGCACAGAGTGTGGGGGTCAGGAGGAAGTAATGCACAGAGTGCGGGGGTCAGGAGGAAGTAATGCAGAGTGCGGGGGTCAGGAGGTAGTAATGCACAGAGTGAGGGGGTCAGGAGGAAGTAATGCACAGAGTGCGGGGCTCAGGAGGAAGGCACAGAGTGCGGGGGTCAGGAGGAAGTAAGGCACAGAGTGCGGGGTTCAGGAGGAAGTAAGGCACAGAGTGCGGGGGTCAGGAGGACGTAAGGCACAGAGTGCGGGGGTCAGGAGGACGTAAGGCACAGAGTGCGGGGGTCAGGAGGACGCAAGGCACAGAGTGCGGGGGTCAGGAGGACGTAAGGCACAGAGTGCGGGGGTCAGGAGGATGTAAGGCACAGAGTGCGGAGGTCAAGAGGAGGTAAGGTACAGAGTGCGGAGGTCAGGAGGACGTAAGGCACAGAGTGCGGAGGTCCGGAGGAGGTAAGGCACAGAGTGCGGGGGTCAGGAGGACGTAAGGCACAGAGTGCGGAGGTCAGGAGGAAGTAAGGCACAGTCAGTACCCACAAAAAATGTCCCCCTACACCCAATACAACCACCCCACCCCCCCATGAGAAAACCAAATCCAGCACAATTCCCCTCCCCCTCCCTGAATTGTACTCACCGGACCAGGACATTGCATTGTATCTCCCGCTGCGTTTCCTGGACCCCGACGCCATGGCTGCCGACATTTTTCCTTCTACTGTGTACATCAAACAGGAAATCTGAGAACACAAAGTCATATGAAAGGGGGGTCATGTGTCCCTCTGGGGGCTCATCATGGACAGGGCAATAGTAAGGAACACAGTACTCAGAGGTCAGTGGTCACGCAGAGTGCAGGGGTCAGTAGTAAGTGATGTAGTGTTCAGAGGTCAGTAGTAATGCAGAGTGCAGGGGTCAGTAGTAATGCAGAGTGCAGGGATCAGTACTAAGCAATGCAGAGTGCAAGGGTCAGTAGTAATACAGAGTATAGGGATCAGTTATAAATAATGCGGTACTCAGAGGTCAGTGGTCATGCAGAGTGTAGGGGTCAGTAGTAAGTGATGCAATGTTGAGAGGTCAGTAAGAACGCAGAATTTAGGGATCAGTAGTACGTAATGCAGTGTTCAGTGATCTGTACTAATGCAGAGTGCAGGGGTCAGTAGTAAGTGATTTGGTGTTCAGGGATCAGTACTAAGCAATGCAGAGTTCCGAGGTCAGTAGTAATGCAGAGTGCAGGGGTCAGTAGTAAGTGATGTGGTGTTCAGATGTCAGTAGTAATGTAGAGTGCAGGGGTCAGTAGTAATGCAGAGTGCAGGGGTCAGTAGTAAGTGATGTGGTGTTCAGGGATCAGTACTAAGCAATGCAGAGTTCCGAGGTCAGTAGTAAGTGATGTGGTGTTCAGAGGTCAGTTGTAATACAGAGTATAGGGATCAGTAGTAAGTAATGCAGAGTGCAGGGGTCAGAAGTGGTGCAGAGTGCAGGGGTCAGAAGTGGTGCAGAGTGCAGGGGTCAGAAGTGGTGCAGAGTGCAGGGGTCAGAAGTGGTGCAGAGTGCAGGGGTCAGTGGTAATGCAGAGTGCAGGGGTCAGAAGTGGTGCAGAGTGCAGGGGTCAGTGGTAATGCAGAGTGCAGGGGTCAGTGGTAATGCAGAGTGCAGGGGTCAGTAGTAATACAGAGTATAGGGATCAGTAGTAAGTAATGCAGAGTGCAGGGGTCAGAAGTGGTGCAGAGTGCAGGGGTCAGTAGTAATGCAGAGTGCAGGGGTCAGTAGTAATGCAGAGTGCAGGGGTCAGTAGTAACGCAGAGTGCAGGGGTCAGAAGTGGTGCAGAGTGCAGGGGTCAGTAGTAATGGAGAGTGCAGGGGTCAGTAGTAATGCAGAGTGCAGGGGTCAGTAGTAATGCAGAGTGCAGGGGTCAGTAGTAATGCAGAGTGCAGGGGTCAGTAGTAATGCAGAGTGCAGGGGTCAGTAGTAATGCAGAGTGCAGAGGTCAGTAGTAATGCAGAGTGCAGGGGTCAGTAGTAATGCAGAGTGCAGGGGTCAGTAGTAATGCAGAGTGCAGGGGTCAGAAGTGGTGCAGAGTGCAGGGGTCAGTAGTAATGCAGAGTGCAGGGGTCAGTAGTAATGCAGAGTGCAGAGGTCAGTGGTAATGCAGAGTGCAGGGGTCAGTGGTAATGCAGAGTGCAGGGGTCAGTGGTAATGCAGAGTGCAGGGGTCAGTAGTAATGCAGAGTGCAGGGGTCAGTAGTAATGTAGAGTGCAGGGGTCAGTAGTAATGCAGAGTGCAGGGGTCAGAAGTGGTGCAGAGTGCAGGGGTCAGTGGTAATGCAGAGTGCAGGGGTCAGTAGTAATACAGAGTATAGGGATCAGTAGTAAGTAATGCAGAGTGCAGGGGTCAGTAGTAATGCAGAGTGCAGGGGTCAGTAGTAATGCAGAGTGCAGGGGTCAGTAGTAATGCAGAGTGCAGGGGTCAGTAGTAATGCAGAGTGCAGGGGTCAGTAGTAATGCAGAGTGCAGGGGTCAGTAGTAATGCAGAGTGCAGGGGTCAGTGGTAATGCAGAGTGCAGGGGTCAGTAGTAATGCAGAGTGCAGGGGTCAGAAGTGGTGCAGAGTGCAGGGGTCAGTGGTAATGCAGAGTGCAGGGGTCAGAAGTGGTGCAGAGTGCAGGGGTCAGTGGTAATGTAGAGTGCAGGGGTCAGTGGTAATGCAGAGTGCAGGGGTCAGTGGTAATGCAGAGTGCAGGGGTCAGTGGTAATGTAGAGTGCAGGGGTCAGTGGTAACACAGTACTCAGAGGTCAGTGGTAATGCAGAGTGCAGGGGTCAGTAGTAAGTAATGCTGTGTTGAGAGGTCAGTAAGAACGCAGAATTTAGGGCAGGGCTCAACAAAGTCCGGGCGCCCGGTCGCAATTGCGTCAAGAAATTGTGACCTGGCGCCCGGGGAAGCTTAGGCTTGCAGAAGGCCGCAAAGCCGCGCCCTCAATTACCGGCCGGCGCCATAAGCTTCCTTCCGTGATCTGCGCCATCTGGTGGTGGATGTTGGCATTACAAGTAGCAAAACAGCAGTTCTAATGTGTCTTTCACTGTTTTCACTCCCATCTCCTTCCCTCACATCAGAACCCCCAAACATTATATATATATTTTTTTCTTCTAACACCCTAGAGAATAAAATGGCGGTCGTTGCAGTACTTTCTGTCACGCCGTATTTGCGCAGCGGTCTTACAAGCGCCCTTTTTTTGGGGGAAAAAAATACACTTTTTTTAAATTAAAAAATAAGACAAACAGTGAAGTTATCCCAATTTTTTTATATTGTGAAAGATAATGTTACGCCGAGTAAATCGATACCCAACACGTCACGCTTCAAAATTGCGTCCGCTCGTGAAATGGCGACCAACTTTTACCCTTTAAAATCTCCATAGGCGACGTTTAAAAAATTCTAAAACGTGAATTTCGACGCGGTCCCGGCGTCCGTACTTAACATCGGCTGCGCCATCTTTTTGTTGCTTTATCTTTACGCCTGAAAACGCCTTACGTAAACGGCGTGTCTTTACTGCGACGGCCGGGCGTACGTTCGTGAATAGGCGTATCTCGCTGATCTACATATTCTAGGCGTAAATCAGCGTACACGCCCCTAGCGGCCGGCGTAAATAGGCAGCTAAGATACGCCGGGGTAGGAGACTTACGCCGGCCGTATCTTAGCAACATGTAGGCGTATCTCAGTTTGATAATACGCTTAAAGATACGACGGCGCGGATTCTGAGTTACGACGGCGTATCCACTGATACGCCGGCGTAACTCTTTATGAATCTGGCCCTACATGTTTTGAGTTACAGAGGAGCTCTAGAGCTAGAATTATTGCTCTCGCTCTAACGATCGCGGTGATACCTCACATGTGGGGTTTGAATACCGTTTACATATGCGGGCGCCTCCCACGTATGTGTGTTCGCTTCTGCTATTGGCAACAACCGCTATTTTATTCTCTAGATTCTCTGCTAAAAATTTCTAAGTCATTTTGTAGAAAAAAAATAAAATAGGGATTTTAACTTGTAAACACCAAATGTCAGAGATAGGTTTAGTCATGAAAGGGTTAAATACCTAGTTAATACCCAAAGCCACCAAATACCCCGTCCTGTAGTGGAATGATGCACGACCTGTGTGAACAGATTACCGTATATATACTCTATACACCCTCTATATACTCTATACACTCTCTATATACTCTATACACCCTCTATATACTCTATACACCCTCTATATACCGTATATACTCTATACACTCTCTATATACTCTATACACCCTCTATATACTCTATACACTCTCTATATACTCTATACACCCTCTATATACCATATATACCCTATACACTCTCTATATACTCTATACACCCTCTATATACTCTATACACCCTCTATATACCGTATATACTCTATACACTCTCTATATACTCTATACACCCTCTATATACCATATATACCCTATACACTCTATATATACTCTATACACCCTCTATATACTCTATACACTCTCTATATACCGTATATACTCTATACACTCTCTATATACTCTATACACCCTCTATATACCATATATACCCTATACACTCTATATATACTCTATACACCCTCTATATACTCTATACACTCTCTATATACCGTATATACTCTATACACCCTCTATATACTCTATACACCCTCTATATACCGTATATACTCTATACACTCTCTATATACCATATATACCCTATACACTCTATATATACTCTATACACCCTCTATATACCATATATACCCTATACACTCTGTATATACTCTATACACCCTCTATATACCGTATATACTCTATACACCCTCTATATACCGTATATACTCTATACACTCTCCATATTCCATATATACCCTATACACCCTCTATATACTCTATACACTCTCTATATACTCTATACACCCCATATATACTCTATACACTCTCTATATACCATATATACCCTATACACTCTATATATACTCTATACACCCTCTATATACCGTATATACTCTATACACTCTCCATATTCCATATATACTCTATACACCCTCTATATACTCTATACACTCTCTATATACCCCATATATACTCTATACACTCTCTATATACCATATATACTCTATACACTCTATATATACTCTATACACCCCATATATACTCTATACACTCTCCATATTCCATATATACCCTATACACCCTCTATATACTCTATACACTCTCTATATACTCTATACACCCCATATATACTCTATACACTCTCTATATACCATATATACTCTATACACTCTCTATATACTCTATACACCCTCTATATACCGTATATACTCTATACACTCTATATATACTCTATACACTCTCTATATACTCTATACACCCTCTATATACTATATACACTCTCTATATACCGTATATACTCTATACACTCTCTATATACCGTATATACTCTATACACTCTCTATATACCGTATATACTCTATACACTCTCTACACTCTCTATATACCGTATATACTCTATACACTCTCTACACTCTCTATATACCATATATACTCTATACACTCTATATATAGTCTCCATATACCGTATATACTCGAGTATAAGCCGAGTTTTTCAGCACATTTTTTTTGGTGCTGAAAATGCCCCCCCCCCCGGGCTTATACTCGAGTCACCTATTTGCGCCTGATCTTCCAGACTTTGGGGGCCCGGGTACCGGCTGGTTGTAGGTCCCCTGGACCCGGAGCTTGGCACACCTGTAGCCCCCCTCTTCCTCTACAAGTGTGCAAAGTTTGTTGTCTGGGGGACCTACAGCCGGGGAGCACCGATTTTGCAAACCCGGGCACCCCTTCCATAGACCCCCATGTTAAACGTCAGTCTAGTCATGGACGCAGTGAGGCATGGGCACAGTGAGGCATGGACGCAGTGAGGCATGGGCACAGTGAGGCACGGGGCACAGTGAGGCATGGGCACAGTGAGGCATGGGCACAGTGAGGCATGGACGCAGTGAGGCATGGGACGCAGTGAGGCATGGGCACAGTGAGGCATGGGCACAGTGAGGCATGGACGCAGTGAGGCATGGGCACAGTGAGGCATGGGCACAGTGAGGCATGGGACGCAGTGAGGCATGGGACGCAGTGAGGCATGGGCACAGTGAGGCATGGGCACAGTGAGGCATGGGCACAGTGAGGCATGGACACAGTGAGGCATGGGAGACAGTGAGGCATGGGCACAGTGAGGCATGGGGGACAGTGAGGCATGGGAGACAGTGAGGCATGGGCACAGTGAGGCATGGGACGCAGTGAGGCATGGGACGCAGTGAGGCTTGGGCACAGTGAGGCTTGGGCACAGTGAGGCTTGGGCACAGTGAGGCATGGACGCAGTGAGGCATGGGCACAGTGAGGCATGGACGCAGTGAGGCATGGGCACAGTGAGGCATGGGCACAGTGAGGCATGGACACAGTGAGGCATGGACACAGTGAGGCATGGGCACAGTGAGGCATGGGCACAGTGAGGCACGGGGCACAGTGAGGCACGGGGCACAGTGAGGCATGGGCACAGTGAGGCATGGGCGCAGTGAGGCATGGGGCACAGTGAGGCATGGGCACAGTGAGGCATGGGCACAGTGAGGCATGGACGCAGTGAGGCATGGGCACAGTGAGGCATGGGCACAGTGAGGCATGGGCACAGTGAGGCATGGGACGCAGTGAGGCATGGGACGCAGTGAGGCATGGGCACAGTGAGGCATGGGCACAGTGAGGCATGGGCACAGTGAGGCATGGACACAGTGAGGCATGGGAGACAGTGAGGCATGGGCACAGTGAGGCATGGGAGACAGTGAGGCATGGGCACAGTGAGGCATGGGCACAGTGAGGCATGGACGCAGTGAGGCATGGGACGCAGTGAGGCATGGGCACAGTGAGGCATGGGCACAGTGAGGCATGGACGCAGTGAGGCATGGGGCACAGGAGGCATGGGCACAGTGAGACATGGGAGACAGTGAGGCATGGGCACAGTGAGGCATGGGAGACAGTGAGGCATGGGCATGGGACAGTGAGGCATGGATGGGCACAGTGAGGCATGGGCACAGTGAGGCATGGGCATGGGAGACAGTGAGGCATGGGCATGGGAGACAGTGAGGCACAGTGAGGGGGCATGGACAGTGAGGCATGGGACAGTGAGGGGGCACAGTGAGGATGGGCACATGGGCACGCAGTGAGGCATGGGACGCAGGGCATGGGAGCAGTGAGGCATGGGCACAGTGAGGCATGGGAGACAGTGAGGCATGGGCACAGTGAGGCATGGGCACAGTGAGGCATGGGCACAGGACGCAGTGAGGCATGAGGCACGGGGCACAGTGAGGCATGGGCATGGGCGCAGTGAGGCATGGGCACAGTGAGGCATGGGACGCAGTGAGGCATGGGAGGCATGGGCAGTGAGGCATGGGCACAGTGAGGCATGGGCACAGTGAGGCATGGGCACAGTGAGGAGGCATGGGATGGGACAGTGAGGCATGGGCACAGTGAGGCATGGGAGACAGTGAGGCATGGGCATGGGAGACAGTGAGGCATGGCATGGGCGCAGTGAGGCATGGACGCAGTGAGGCATGGGACGCAGTGAGGCATGGGCACAGTGAGGCATGGGCACAGTGAGGCATGGACGCAGTGAGGCATGGGACGCAGTGAGGCATGGGCACAGTGAGACATGGGAGACAGTGAGGCATGGGCACAGTGAGGCATGGGAGACAGTGAGGCATGGGCACAGTGAGGCATGGACGCAGTGAGGCATGGGACGCAGTGAGGCATGGGCACAGTGAGGCATGGGAGACAGTGAGGCATGGGCACAGTGAGGCATGGGCACAGTGAGGCATGGACGCAGTGAGGCATGGGACGCAGTGAGGCATGGGCACAGTGAGGCATGGGAGACAGTGAGGCATGGGCACAGTGAGGCATGGGAGACAGTGAGGCATGGGCACAGTGAGGCATGGGAGACAGTGAGGCATGGGCACAGTGAGGCATGGGCACAGTGAGGCATGGGCGCAGTGAGGCATGGACGCAGTGAGGCATGGGACACAGTGAGGCATGGGAGACAGTGAGGCATGGGCACAGTGAGGCATGGACGCAGTGAGGCATGGGACACAGTGAGGCATGGGCACAGTGAGGCATGGGAGACAGTGAGGCATGGGCACAGTGAGGCATGGACGCAGTGAGGCATGGGACGCAGTGAGGCATGGGCACAGTGAGGCATGGGAGACAGTGAGGCATGGGCACAGTGAGACATGGGAGACAGTGAGGCATGGGAGACAGTGAGGCATGGGCACAGTGAGGCATGGACGCAGTGAGGCATGGGACGCAGTGAGGCATGGGCACAGTGAGGCATGGGAGACAGTGAGGCATGGGCACAGTGAGGCATGGGAGACAGTGAGGCATGGGCACAGTGAGGCATGGGAGACAGTGAGGCATGGGCACAGTGAGGCATGGGAGACAGTGAGGCATGGGCACAGTGAGGCATGGGAGACAGTGAGGCATGGGCACAGTGAGGCATGGGCGCAGTGAGGCATGGACGCAGTGAGGCATGGGACGCAGTGAGGCATGGGCACAGTGAGGCATGGGAGACAGTGAGGCATGGGAGACAGTGAGGCATGGGAGACAGTGAGGCATGGGACACAGTGAGGCATGGGAGACAGTGAGGCATGGGCACAGTGAGGCATGGGCACAGTGAGGCACAGTGAGGCATGTAGCTGGACACCCTAGGCTTATATTCGAGTCAATACGTTTCCCATTTTTGTGGTAAAATTCGGTGCCTCGGCTTATACTCGAGTATATACGGTAATCAGTACCCGTACAAATACCCGGGTCACCAGCCGGACAGTCAGGGGGGCCGGACAGGAACAAAGTGGAGAAAAAAAAAAATCACATCAAAGTGTAAAAGGAATGTGGTTGGGAGACGCCCTCTGGCTAGCAGGTGGGTGTGTCCTCCCATGTAATCACACCCACCTGCTCTCCTCCCGGCAGGTGGATATTGAAGTGCAGGGAGAGTTCCGGACACTGATGCTGCCCGCGTACAACCCATCGGATTTTCCGATGAAGAAAGTGTTTTATAAAAATGTAGCAGAATACATATTGGACTAAATCAATTAAGAAATTTAATTTATTTATTGTTTTATTATTATTATTATTATTATTATTATTATTATTATTATTATTATTATTATTGGGTGCGTTTATAGCAATTTTTTTCCAAATAATTTTTTTTTTTAAATTAAATTACATTTATTAATTATAGCGCAAAAAAAATAAAAAATAAATCGCAGAGGTGATCAAATACCACTGAAAGAAATCCGTATTTGTGGGGAAAAAAGGACGCCGATTTTGTTTGGGAGCCACGTCGCGCGACCGCGCAATTGTCAGTTAAAGCGAAAAAAGTGGCCCCGGTCATTGGCCAGCCAAATGGTCGGGGGGGGGGGAGGGGGGCTGAAGTGGTTAAGTGTTGTGATTATCGGGTCGGTGGCTCCTGTTTTCGTTTTATTTGCAATGAAGGGTGGGGTGTGGCCCCCGTATTTAAACAAGTGACAGCCCCCCCCCCCCCTCGTGTTCTGACGAAGGTACTGCAGGGACGAAACATTAATAGTAAAAAAAAAAAAAGGGACTTCCGGTTCCGGCGCCGCATGGAGTAGCTGTGCACTCCATCAGCTCCCGCACACAGGCTCCTAAATCGGCCTGTAAAAGCCAGCAAACCCGCTACCGACCCCTGGGCTAACCATCCGCCATCCCCCCCCCTCCACCCGAGGATGGACAAATTTCTAGAAAAAAGCGGCGCGCGGTCGTACGCCGCCGCTGCGGCGCGAACGGGACAGCCGCAAATCGAGGCCCCGGCTTTGGCCTACACGGATTCGATCGTAGATCCGATCGTGGATCCGGCGCCTGCAATGGAGGTGAGTGCAACACCAGCCCCTCCAACTACCCCTCAGACTGTTCACATCTCCACACCTCCCCCACAGGCGGGGGATATGCACAACATAGAGCTGATGGCCCAGGCCGTGGCTGCTCTATTATCCCCCATGATAGCGACCTCGGTGGAAAAAGCCATCAATGCAGGGATACAGAAAATCCAGGCTCAACTAGGGGAGCATGCATCCAGGCTGAATGAGGCTGAGAATCGCATCGGACATATAGAAGAGGATCTTTACCAGGCCCAATCCTTTGAACATGCGCAAGACAAGACGAACAAGTATATACTAGACAAACTGGACGACCTTGAGAACAGATCCAGGAGGAGCAATCTGCGCTTTATTGGCGTCCCTGAATCGCTGCAACCTCAGGCACTTTCAGATCTCTGCTCCAGACGCATCCCCGAGACCCTGGGCCTGCCGGGCCCCTGCACTGTTGAGCGCGCCCACCGCATGGGCCTTTTCAACTCTGATCGCAAGTCACCTCGTCCTGTGATCGCCAAATATCTCAACTATTCAGAAAAATCCCTCATCCTGCAGAAGTTCAGGCAGTCCAGGACCCTCCAGATAGACGGCATGAATATCCTGGTCTTTGCGGACTACTCCGTGGACGTCTCCAAGAGGAGGAAGGCTTTCCAGCAGATCTGCACGGAGCTCCACCGAATGCAAGTCAAGTTTACTCTGGCTTTCCCGGCCGTGCTTCGACTCAGAGCACCCAACGGAGATCAGCTCTCCTTCCATGACCCATCCGAAGCTGAGGCCTTCCTGAGGTCCCACCGCTCTAGCCCCCACCACAACCAGTCTCCCAGAGCGGCACCTTCCAACCGGGCCCTAGAACACGGAAGCCCACGCAAGGACTCTCCTAAAAGATTCAAGGCATCTGGATCCGACCGACAACACACCTCGTCCTCTTGAACTTTTTTTTTTCTTAAACCTTTTCTTTTTTTTTTTCTTCTGGATGGTCACACCATCCCGGTGCAGTTCTGCTGCACATTAACCGTCCAGGACCACTCCTGGGCCCCTCTCCTTCAGCGTGCCTCCCCCTTCACCCGGGGGACCACGGTAGGCCTAATGCTATTATGATGTTATGCCAGTTTGTCTCCTTTTCTTTTCTCTTATGCTCCTAAATGCCATTTTATTTCACATTGTTTTATTTCACATTGTTTTATGTTCTCTTGCACAATCGGTAATAGTTGTTTTAGCTCTACTTGTGCCTTAATATTATGTTGTCATATACGTTTATATACCATGTGTAGGCCTTTCCATTCTTCCGCAAGGATACCTGTCTAGCTCCTCCCCCCCCCCCTCACGCATTGCTCCTGCTGCTTACACCCCCCCCCCATCGGTCGCTGCGGGTGAAGTGCTGCATTGAGAGCCCTGCGTTGGGAGTTGGCCTATTCAGTGGCTCCATGCGGAAAAAAGTGAAGCTCCCAAATGTTGTTGTTCACCTTGTTTGCCCCCATCACCCTCCCCTCATCTCCCCCTCCCTGTTTCTCAACCCTCCGCCCATTTTTAGGGATCCGTTACCACCTCCGCTCTCTCTCACAGCAAACCACCACTACACCTGCTGTCCTTGCACCCCACTTCTACAATGCTCCATGCTCCCATTCTCCTCGCCTCCACGTCCTGCTCACACCCCATTGTTAGTCTTCCCAACATGAGAATAGTCTCCTGGAATGTCAAAGGGCTCCGCTCCCCCAATAAGAGGATGAAAGTTCTGCGCCACCTTAAAAGGCTCAAGACCGACATCGCCCTCCTTCAGGAAACCCATCTGTCCACCCCCGACTTCCCGCGGCTGCGGAAACTCTGGGTAGGCACAGTCCTCGGCTCTGACTCAAGTGGTCGGAAAGCTGGGGTAATAATCCTTATTAACAAAAACCTTCCCTGCAAGATTCTGTCCTCAGATTCAGACTCTGAGGGGCGATTCGCCTCGGCCCGTATCCAACTGGGATCCAGGGTGGTAACCATCACTAATGTCTATGCTCCTAACAGTCCCACAAGTGCCTTCTTTAGCGACCTCACCTCCTGGGCGCTTAGAGACCCAGCCTGCCCACACCTGATAGGCGGGGATTTCAATTCCATCATGCACCCGATAGACGACAGGTCCTCTACCAGACAATCTCGCCCTCCTCTGACTCCTCTCACCCAGACATTATTGGCGTCGACCGTCGATTCACTGCACCTCCACGATCTATGGCGACTAAAGCACCCTGCTGACAGGGAATTTTCATTTTATTCCCACCCTCACAAAGTCTTCACGAGACTGGACTATCTTTTCTGTTCTGACTCTCTCCTCCCACTGATCTCGGAAGCTGACATACACGACATCGCAATCTCGGACCATGCCCCGGTCTCGACCACCCTTGAGGACCCTGACTTAGCCTCCAACCCCAGAATCTGGCGGTTCCCCTCCTATCTTCACAATAACTCCGATTTTCACCAACATCTAGAAAAAGCCTGGTTGGGATACGCATCGGATAATGCGTTACACGCCGACAACCCTAACCTTTTCTGGGAAGCGGGCAAAGCGTTCCTCAGGGGCTGCATAATCGCCTACGCCGCCACATTCAAAAAACACACCCTTAGACGCTACAAACAGGCCAGCGCAACACTGCATCAGGCCCAGCGGGTCCTCTATACTGATGACTCCCCCGGCAACCGTAACGCCTGGTTTGCTGCCAAGCAGGCCTTTGATAGCTGGGCAGCCACCCTCGAACGTACCCAAAAAGCGCATCTAGACGCCTCCGTCCACAAGTTTGGTAACAAAACAGGTAGACTCCTTTCCAGATTAAGTAAAGGACCCAACCGCCCGACGCATATCATGTCCCTCAGGGACCCGTCGGGTTCCATACACTACACCCCAAAAGGTATCAATAATACTATGCGCCAATTCTACTCCTCCCTGTATGCCTCAGACCCTATCGATAAGCCGACAGCCCTCAATTTCCTACGACGTATCTCCCTGGACCAGGTAACCCCCACCCAGCTCGAAGCCCTCAATGCCCCTATCTCCGTCCTGGAGGTCCAATCCGTAATCAAACAGCTTTCCCCCTCCAAAGCTCCAGGCCCAGACGGCTTCACCGGAGAATTTTACAAGTCCTTTAGCTCGACTGTGTCCCCCCCTCTCCACAACGTCTACACACACATATGGTCGGGTGGGTCCTATCTTCCAACGGGTAATCAGGCCATAGTAAAACTCTTAGAGAAGAAGGGTAAGGACCCCCTAGAACCTGGCTCTTATAGGCCCATCTCGCTTCTTAACCTTGACGTTAAAATCCTCTCCAAGATAGCAGCCACTAGATTGGCATCCATTATACCCTCCCTGATTCACCCCGCACAGTCGGGCTTTGTTAAGGGTAGGACGGCCACCATGAATATCAGGAAGGTGATGCTAGCTCTCGAACACGCAAAAAATGACCCGGCAGGAGACCACGCCATCATCACCCTAGACGCGGAGAAGGCTTTCGATAACGTTAGTTTCGAATGGCTCTCCATGGTCATGTCCAAAATGGGCTTCTCGGGCCCCTTCACGCATCTCATAGAAGCAATGTACACTGCCCCTGCCGCGAGAGTGGTCGCTGCGGGCCTCCTCTCTGAGGAGTTCAGGCTGCACAAAGGCACGAGGCAAGGCTGTCCACTCTCCCCGCTCCTTTTCAACATAGCACTTGAACCCCTCTCCCGCCACCTAACCCAGATCGCCCCCCTTCATGGCATCCATGTCGGAGGCCACGACCTTCGCACGTCACTATTTGCAGACGATGTCCTTATTTTCACATCCAGCCCCTCACTTGACATGTCCACTATCAAGACCACTTTTGACGAATTCAGGCAATGTTCAGGGTTACGTATCAACTATAGCAAGAGCGAAATACTCCCAATAGGCTCCCTATCTGTCCCCTCTTGGTCCCAAAGCTCCTTATTCGCCGTTGCAAAGTCACATATCACTTACCTGGGGATAAAAATAGGCAAACTACCCTCCTCCCTATACCACCTCAACTACCCCCCCCTGCTCACCAAAATATCCCAAGAACTGGCCAACTGGATGGACCTGCCTCTCTCGCTACTGGGAAGGTGCCACCTTGTCAAGATGGTCAGTTTTGCACGCCTACTGTACCCACTACAAACCATCCCTTTACTCTTGCGCCACAAAGACATTAAATCCATTAACTCTGCCATTTCCAAGTTCCTCTGGCGTGGCAAGAGGGCGCGCATAGCATTTACCAAGCTGCATCTTCCCAGGCGAGAGGGGGGCATTGCCCTTCCCAACATCAGGCTATATAACTTGGCATGTCTATTGAGAACAGGCTTGGATTGGATAACCCAGTCCTCCAGGTGCTCGAACTACCCCCTCGAATCGGCGATGGTCCGCCCCTTCTCGCTCACGGCCCTTCTCCATTGTCATTGGAAATCTGCCCCCCCTCCCCTCCAACACAATCTCCTTCTCCGGGATACAGTCATCACCTGGAGAGAGGTCAGGAAGGCCCTCAATGTCCCTTCCTCTATCTCACGATACCTCCCTATCCTGGGCAACCCGAGCTTCCAACCAGGCTTAGATAACCAGCCCTACCTTGACTGGGAGGATAAGGGTATCAAATCCTTTTATTCTTTGTGTGACCCCCTTTCAGGCCGCCCCATAGGTTTTAGAGCCCTGGCAGACAAATTTTCTCTCCCTTCATCACATGTATTCCAGTATATTCAATGCATTAGTTTCCTGAAAAACGCCTGTCGAGATGACAGAAAAAGGTTCCAGAGCTCCCTTACCGACACCCTTATTTCCCGGGCCTCATACAAAATTTCAGACATTTATCATCCCCTCCTCCTGCACAACATCCCCCCCCTGGCGTCAACCTCGGCGGCCAACTGGTCGAAAGACTTCCCTGACCCTGACCTGGTGGAGAAGCTCCTGCATGGCCTCACCACCATCCACAGACTTATCCCTAACGAAATATGGAGAGAGACGCAGATCAAGATTGTTCACCGAGCCCACATCCCCTTCAGCCGAGCCCATGCCCCCCCAGAATGCCCCCTCTGTAAACAACCCAAACCTAACTTGGCTCACAGGTTCTGGTCTTGTTCCCTCATAGCCAGTTTCTGGGACCAAGTCATCCAATACATTTTCGATGTCACCCTGCTGCGCATACCCAGGGACCCGTTACTACTTATATTTGGGTACTGGGACCCCATACTACTCCCCTGGTCCTCTCCCACCACCCCCCTGGGCAGGGACTGGACTCTGATATGCCTCTTGATAGCCCGTAGAGCCATCCTCCAGAAGTGGATATCTGCGGACTGCCCAACCACTGCTCAAGTTAAAAGGGAACTGTTGCAGCTCTTATACAAGGACAGGCTCAACACGGACCTGACCCACGAACGGAGTAAGAACCGCTTCTATCACTTATGGAATCCCTTTCTGTTGCATACTTTCACTCCTACTGAATGGTTGAACTTTGAGAAAATGTCTTTTCTATACCAGGATCCCCCGCGGGATTGACATCTCTCCTACCCTCCCTCCCGCCTCCCCTACCCCCCCCCCCCCTCTCTTATTGTTCTTTTTTGTTTGCAAGCACTACTATTTCACCTACCCCATGACCACTTAACCTATGCCCTCCCCCTTATTTGTCTCTCTGAGAACCTCTACATATACTGTTAATCTACTGCAATGTTCCACAGAAAATGCTTTTATGTCTTGTTTTTTTGTGATTTCTCTGTTATGCAACTTCCTTAATAAAAACATATTTCAAAAAAAAAAAAAAAAAAAAATAGTAAAAAAAATATATAAAAACCAAATTAAAATAAGTTTATTGCAATTTTTTTCTTTTTACCAAAATAATGTAGCAGAATATCGGCCTAAACTGATGAAGAAATTCGATTCTTTTTACATTTTTTTTTATTGGGTGCGTTTATAGCAATTTATTACGAAAAAAATAAATAAATACAATATTATTAATTTAATTTACTAATTCTGTGACACGATGATCACGGTGCGCACAAACGGGAAGGACGTCCAGGGACGCCCTCCCAGCAATGAAGCGCCGCGCTGAAGATGTCTTTCGACTAAAGTGCGGTGCAAACAGGTTAACAGTAAAAAAAAAATATATATATATAAAAAAAAAATTCATAAAAATATTACACAGTTTGTAGACTTTTGCGCAAAACAAATTAATATACGCTTGTTGCGTTTTTTGTTTTTCTTACCAAAATCATGTAGCAGAATAAATATCGGCCTAAATTGATAAAGAAATTCGAGTAAAAAAAAAAAAATTCGAGTAAAAAAAATAAAAAAAAAATTATTGGGTGCATTTATAAAAAAATAAATTTCCTTTTTTTTTTTTACTTATGTACAGCGTCGCGCGACCGCGCTCAGTTAAAGCAACGAAGCGCCGTATTTCAAGTAAAACTTCCAGGGCTGAATTGGTTAACCATTTCAATACCGGGGGGCACTTACACCCCCTTTCCTGCCCAGACCATTTTTCAGCGCTGACGCACTTTGAATGACAATTTCGCGGTCGTGCTACACGGTACACAAATGAAATTTTTATCATTTTTTTCCACCCACAAATACGGATTTCTTTTGGTGGTATTTGATCACCTCTGCAGTTTTTATTTTTTGTTTAAAAAAAAAAAAGACAGATTTAAAAATAATTATATATATATTTTTATATTTTGTTATAACATTTTGCAAACAGATAATTTTTCTCCTTTCTTGATGTACGCTGATGAGGCTGTACTGATGGGCACCGATAAGGCGGGACTGATGGGCACTAATAGGCAGCACTGGTGGGTGGCACTGAAGGGCATTGATAGGTGGCACTGATAGCTGGCAGTGATGGGCACTGATGGATGGCAATAATGGGCAAGGATTGGCACTGATAGTTTAAACTGATAGGCAGCATTGCTTGGTGGCACTGATTGGCACCACTGGTGGGCATTGATAGGTGGCACTGGTGGGCAGTGAGAAGTGGCACTAATAGGTGGCACTGATGGGTGGCAATGATGGGCACTAATCAGCACTGGTAGGTTAAACTGATAGGCAGCATTGCAAGGTGGCACTGATTGGCACTAGTGGTGGGCATTGCTAGGTGGCACTAATAGGTAGCATTGATAGGTGGCACTGATGGGTGGCAGTGATGGGTAATGATAGGTGGCAGTGATGGGCACTGATGGATGGCAATAATGGGCAAGGATTGGCACTGATAGTTTAAACTGATAGGCAGCATTGCTAGGTGGTTGGCGATTGGTGATTGGCACCTCTGGTGGGCATTGATAGGTGGCACTGGTGGGCACTGAGAAGTGGCACTAATAGGTGGCACTGATGGGTGGCAATGATGGGCACTGATGGGTGGCAGTGATGGGCACTGATCAGCACTGGTAGGTTAAACTGATAGGCAGCATTGCTAGGAGGCACTGATTGGCACTACTGGTGGGCATTGCTAGGTGGCACTAGAAGGCATTGGGAAGTGGCACTAATAGGTGGCATTGATAGGTGGCACTGATGGCTGGCAGTGATGGGCACTGATAGGTGGCAGTGATGGGCGGCATTAATGGGCACTGATGGGCAGGATTACTATGTGGCACTGATTGGCATTGATAGGTGGCACTAATAGGTAGCATTGATAGGTGGCACTGATGGGTGGCAGTGATGGGCACTGATCAGCACTGGTAGGTTAAACTGATAAACAGCATTGCTAGGTGGCACTGATGAGGCACTGATTGGCACCACTGAAGGGCACCGATAGGCGGCACTGGTGGGCAGATGGGCCTCTTCCTCTTCGGGACCGATGTCCCTTGCCCACAAGCCGGCGATCGTCTTTTTTTTCTCCTCATGCTGTCAGTGTGAGGAGAAAAAGGAGGAACGATTTCCGATCCTTTGTTTACATAACGTGATTGGCTGTCATTGGCTGACAGCTGATCACGTGCTAAGGGATCTGTGATCACCCCGAGTCTTTGCGTGTGCAAAGGGGAGGACATCCAGGGACGGCCTCCCGGCGATTGAGCGCCGCGCTGTAGACGTCTTCTGACTACAGCGCGTGCGCAAACTGGTTAATAGTAAAAAAAAAATAGATAGATAAAAAAAAAATTGACAAAAAAATATCTAGACTTTTGCGTAAACCAAATGAATATACGCTTATTGCAATTTTTTTACCAAAAATATGTAGCAGAAAACATATTTTTGGTAAAAAAAAAAAAAATAACAGAATACATTTTTTTGGTCAATAAATAAATAAATAGCAGAATACATATTTTTGGTAAAAAAGAAAAAAAAAATGACAGAATACATATTTTTGGTTAAAAAAAAAAAATATATATATATATAATATATATAATAGCAGAATACATATTTTTGGTAAAAAAAAAAAAAGTAGCAGAAAACATATTTTTGGTAAAAAAAAATAAAATAACAGAATACATTTTTTTTGGTCAATAAATAAATAAATAGCAGAATACATATTTTTGGTACAAAAATAAAAATGGCAGAATACATATTTTTGGTTAAAAAAAAATAACAGAATACATTTTTTTGGTCAATAAATAAATAGCAGAATACATATTTTTGGTAAAAAAGAAAAAAAAAATGTCAGAATACATATTTTTGGTAAAAAAAAAAAATATATATATATAGCAGGAAAAAGTAGCAGAATACATATTGGCCTAAATTGATGATTATTTAAAAAAAATAATAATATATATTGGGTGCGTTTATAGCATTTTTTTTTTAAATTAAAATAAATTTATTAATTATAGCGCAAAAAAATACAAAATAAAACGCGGGGGGGAGGTAATTTTTTATTTATTTTTTGCACGGCGTCGCACGTCTGCTCTCAGTTAAAGCGACGCAGCGCCGTACCGCAAAAAAAATGGCCTGGTCAGGAAGAGAGGGGGGGGGTAAAACTTTCGGGGGCTGAAGTGAATAAAGTGATATTAAAGGCTTTGAGTTTTTTTTTTAAATAACAAACATTTGGTTATCCACAGAGCGGCCCCCGGATCCTCCTCTTCTCGGGTTCCCGTCGGCGCACCAAGCCCCTCCCTCTTGCCCCCACGGCAAGCGGCGTACTACGGGAGCCCCACCCCCGCGCTGTCTGTGTCCAATCAGAATAAAATGCATTAAAAAACAAAGAAACTTTCTGCCCTTTCCCCCTCTTTCTTGGAACCCGACACAATGTGACTTTATATAAAGTTGGGTGAAGAAGATTTCCTTCCATTGTAGGGAGATGACTTACCTCCTTCCTGTCCTCTCAGACACCACTGAGGTCACATGGGAGAAACAGGGAGGAGCCAGCTGGGACTGAACTAATTAGAAAGGGAGGGTGGGGGGGGGGGGGCAGAGGGAGAAACCAAATCACACAAGTATAGAAGTTGTAGTTTCCCTGAACGGCCACTAGATGTCAGTGTAGATCTGACCAGTGAAAACCCAAAAGCAGAACTAGAGGGAAAAAACATTTGTTTTCCTTTTTGGAGAGAGGGTTGTATCCCCTGGCAGGTTTATTTCCACCATGTGTGTCCCCATTGGGGGAGATTTATCGTCACTTCCTGTCCCCATTGGGGGAGATTTATCGTCACTTCCTGTCTTCATTGGGGGAGATTTATCGTCACTTCCTGTCCCCATCGCCAAACATGGAAGTGAGAGGAAATCTCTGCAAATTAAAAGAATTACTAGTGTCCACATTGGGGGAGATTTATCATCACTTCCTGTCCCCATCGGCAGACAGGAAGTGAGAGGAAATCTCTGCACATTAAAGTAATCCCTTGTGTCCACATTGGGGGAGATTTATCATCACTTCCTGTCCCCATCGGCAGACAGGAAGTGAGAGGAAATCTCTGCAAATTAAAGGAATCCCTTGTGTCCCCATTGGGGGAGATTTATCGTCACTTCCTGTCCCCATCGCCAGACAGGAAGTGAGAGGAAATCTCTGCAAATTAAAAGAATTACTAGTGTCCACATTGGGGAGATTTATCGTCACTTCCTGTCCCCATCGCCAAACAGGAAGTGAGAGGAAATCTCTGCAAATTAAAAGAATTACTAGTGTCCCCATTGAGGGAGATTTATCGTCACTTCCTGTCCCCATCGCCAAACAGGAAGTGAGAGGAAATCTCTGCAAATTAAAAGAATTACTAGTGTCCCCATTGAGGGAGATTTAACGTCACTTCCTGTCCCCATCGCCAAACAGGAAGTGAGAGGAAATCTCTGCAAATTAAAGGAATCCCTTGTGTCCCCATTGGGGGAGATTTATCATCACTTCCTGTCCCCATCGACAAACAGGAAGTGAGAGGAAATCTCTGCAAATTAAAGGAATCCCTTGTGTCCCCATTGGGGGAGATTTATCATCACTTCCTGTCCCCATCGCCAGACAGGAAGTGAGGGAAATCTCTGCAAATTAAAGGAATCCCTTGTGTCCCCATTGGGGAGATTTATCGTCACTTCCTGTCCCCATCGCCAGACAGGAAGTGAGAGGAAATCTCTGCAAATTAAAGGAATCCCTTGTGTCCCCATTGGGGGAGATTTATCATCACTTCCTGTCCCCATCGCCAGACAGGAAGTGAGGGAAATCTCTGCAAATTAAAGGAATCCCTTGTGTCCCCATTGGGGAGATTTATCGTCACTTCCTGTCCCCATCGCCAGACAGGAAGTGAGAGGAAATCTCTGCACAATAAAGGAATCCCTAGTGTCCCTATTGGTGGAGATTTATCGTCACTTCCTGTCCCCATCGCCAGACAGGAAGTGAGAGGAAATCTCTGCACATTAAAGGAATCCCTAGTGTCCCCATTGGGGGAGATTTATCATCACTTCCTGTCCCCATCGCCAGACAGGAAGTGAGAGGAAATCTCTGCAAATTAAAGGAATCCCTTGTGTCCCCATTGGGGGAGATTTATCATCACTTCCTGTCCCCATCGCCAGACAGGAAGTAAGAGGAAATCTCTGCAAATTTAAGGAATCCCTAGTGTCCCCATTGGGGGAGATTTATTGTCACTTCCTGTCTCCATCATCAAACATAGAAGTGAGAGGAAATCTCTCCACATTAAAAGAATCCCTAGTGTCCCCATTGGGGGAGATTTATCGTCACTTCCTGTCCCCATCGCCAAACAGGAAGTGAGAGGAAATCTCTGTACATTAAAGGAATTCCTTGTGTCCCCATTGGAGGAGATTTATCGTCACTTCCTGTCCCTATCGCCAAACAGGAAGTGAGAGGAAATCTCTGCACATTAAAGGAATCACTAGTGTCCCCATTTGAGGATGGGGTTCAGGGGTCATGACTGAGTACACAGTGCAGGGGTCAGGAGTTTTTTTAAGCAGAGGTCAGGAGTAAATAACAAAGATCTTAGGGGTCATAACAGAGTACTTGGTGCAAGGGTCAGGAGCATGTGAGGATCCTTCTGCTCCTCAGGTAATCCATAGTGCTCTGTGGATCCTAGGTGAGGATCCTTTTTGATCCTCATGTAACCCTGTAGTGCTCTGAGGATCCTTCTGCTCTTTAGGTAACCTGTAGTGCTCTGGGGATCCTTCTCTTCAGGTAACCCGTAGTACTCTGAGAATCCTTCTTCTCCTCAGATAACCCGTAGTGCTCTGAGGATCCTTCTGCTCCAGTCTTCAGATAACCTGTAGTGCTCTGAGAATCCCAGGTGAGGATCCTTCTGCTCTTCGGGTAACCCTGTAGTGCTCTGAGGATCCTAGGTGAGGATCCTTCTGCTCTTTAGGTAATCCCATAGTGCTCTGAGGATCCTAGGTGTAACCTGTAGTGCTCTGGGGATCCTTCTGCTCTTCAGTTAACCTGTAGTACTCTGAGAATCCTTCTGCTCCTCAGATAACTCATAGTGCTCTGAGGATCCTTCTGCTCCAGTCTTCAGGTAACCTGTAGTGCTCTGAGGATGCTTCTGCTATTAAGATAACTCATAGTGCTCTGTGGATCCTAGGTCATGTGTATTTATTAATTTCTTATTATTTTATGTATCACACATCAGTTTACGAACTTATAATAAGAAATAATTTCATCTTCAGGTAACTCATAGTGCTCTGAGGATCCTAGGTGAGGATCCTTCTGCTCCTCGGGTAACTCATAGTTCTCTGAGGATCTTAGATGAGGATCCTTCTGCTCTTCAGGTAACTCATAGTGCTCTGAGGATCCTAGGTGAGGATCCTTCTGCTCCTCGGGTAACTCATAGTGCTCTGAGGATCCTAGGTGAGGATCCTTCTGCTCCTCTGGTAACTCATAGTGCTCTGAGGATCCTAGGTGAGGATCCTTCTGCTCTTCAGGTAACTCATAGTGCTCTGAGGATCCTAGGTGAGGATCCTTCTGCTCCTCGGGTAACTCATAGTGCTCTGAGGATCCTAGGTGAGGATCCTTCTGCTCCTCGGGTAACTCATAGTGCTCTGAGGATCCTAGGTGAGGATCCTTCTGCTCCTCTGGTAACTCATAGTGCTCTGAGGATCCTAGGTGAGGATCCTTCTGCTCCTCGGGTAACTCATAGTGCTCTGAGGATCCTAGGTGAGGTTCTTCTGCTCCTCGGGTAACTCATAGTGCTCTGAGGATCCTAGGTGAGGATCCTTCTGCTTCTCTGGTAACTCATAGTGCTCTGAGGATCCTAGGTGAGGATCCTTCTGCTCCTCGGGTAACTCATAGTGCTCTGAGGATCCTAGGTGAGGATCCTTCTGCTCCTCGTGTAACTCATAGTGCTCTGAGGATCCTAGGTGAGGATCCTTCTGCTCCTCGGGTAACTCATAGTGCTCTGAGGATCCTAGGTGAGGTCCTTCTGCTGCTCGGATAACTCATAGTGCTCTGAGGATCCTAGGTGAGGTCCTTCTGCTCCTCTGGTAACTCATAGTGCTCTGAGGATCCTAGGTGAGGATCCTTCTGCTCCTCGGGTAACTCATAGTGCTCTGAGGATCCTAGGTGAGGTCCTTCTGCTCCTCGGGTAACTCATAGTGCTCTGAGGATCCTTCTGCTCCTCAGGTAAGTCATAGTACTCTGAGGATCCTAGGTGAGGTCCTTCTGCTCCTCGGGTAACTCATAGTGCTCTGAGGATCCTAGGTGAGGATCCTTCTGCTCTTCGGGTAACTCATAGTGCTCTGAGGATCCTAGGTGAGGATCCTTCTGCTTCTCGGGTAACTCATAGTGCTCTGAGGATCCTAGGTGAGGATCCTTCTGCTCTTCGGGTAACTCATAGTACTCTGAGGATCCTAGGTGAGGTCCTTCTGCTCCTCGGATAACTCATAGTGCTCTGAGGATCCTAGGTGAGGATCCTTCTGCTCCTCAGGTAAGTCATAGTGCTCTGAGGATCCTAGGTGAGGTCCTTCTGCTCCTCGGGTAACTCATAGTGCTCTGAGGATCCTAGGTGAGGATCCTTCTGCTCTTCGGGTAACTCATAGTGCTCTGAGGATCCTAGGTGAGGATCCTTCTGCTCTTCGGGTAACTCATAGTGCTCTGAGGATCCTAGGTGAGGATCCTTCTGCTCCTCGGGTAACTCATAGTGCTCTGAGGATCCTAGGTGAGGATCCTTCTGCTCTTCGGGTAACTCATAGTGCTCTGAGGATCCTAGGTGAGGATCCTTCTGCTCCTCGGGTAACTCATAGTACTCTGAGGATCCTAGGTGAGGTCCTTCTGCTCCTCGGATAACTCATAGTGCTCTGAGGATCCTTCTGCTCCTCAGGTAAGTCATAGTACTCTGAGGATTCTAAGTCAGGTTCCTTCTGCTCCTCAGGTAACTCATAGTGCTCTGAGGATTTCCTTCTGCTCCTCGGGTAACTCATAGTGCTCTGAGGATCCTTGGTCACGTGTAAAAACTTTATTTTATAGTATATTTATTAATTTCGTATCATTTTATGTTTATTTATAACACATCAGTTTACAAACTTACAATGAGAACTCATTTCGCTCCAGCTGAGGGAAAGGCTGCCATGGCGGCCACATGAGGGAGAGCGCTGCTCACGCCCGGCTGACGCCACACAAGCTGAAGCAACCCTGAGGGAAAGAGGCGGGAAACGAGCCCCCTCACTCCCGATTGGTCGCCGCGGATGTCAGTCTTACATGAAAGGCGGAGGAGGCGGTCCTCCCGCCGTGACGTCACGAAGGGAGAAAACAAGGCGAGGGGAGACAAAGGAGTTCACGGGGCGGCCAATCAGCGCGCGGGGCGGGGCCTTGTAAAGGGGGAGGAGGCGGGAAGAGGAGATTAGCCAGGTGCGCAATTGGGAAGCGGAACGTCGCCTCACAGAAGGCGGACCGTACCATTCGGCGGGGGGTGTTTTTGAAACGTCGGGTTTTGAGCCCCGCAAACGCAGTTAAAAAAAAAAACGGGTGGGTTACCAGCGTGCGGTGAGGCGATATTATCCGCGGAATAAGGAGAAGGAGGCGGTGGGGGAAGAAGCGTCCCAACCCCCCCCTCTCTCTCCGGTGCGGTTGGTAGGCTCCGGAGCGCGCGGTGACAGGCACGGCACAAGATGGCGGCGGGCGGGGTGAGCGCGCAATGGCCGCCCCTGCAGAGGAGGAGGCGGGGGGAGGAGTAAGCGAGCTTTGTTCCCCGGACTGGCGACGAACCCGACCCAGAAAACGCGTCTGCGGCTGGCCTCCCCCCGGGCGGGCCATGGAGAGCCCGGGACCCCCGTGAGGAGCCGCCCGCCGCCCACCCCCTCCTGCATGGCGGACATGGCCCCGGCGCTGACCGGAGCCGCACAGGAAGCTCCTCACCGGATCCGACTCGGAGGCTCCTCGTCCCCGGCCTGGAGGGGCCGCACCGGGCTGCTGCTACTCAACGGCGGGGGGAGGGCGGAGGAGGATGAACCGGGGGGGCCCCTGATGGACGAGGCACCGGGGCCCCTGAAGAGAGGGGTGAGGAGGCCCCTGCGGGGGCCCAGAGAGGACATGGGGCCCCTGACTGGACTGAATTCTGCCCCTACCCCGCCGGGGCCCCGGGACAGGAGAACCGAGGGCGCGCCGGGGCCCTTCGCCGCATCAGGCGGGCCCCGGGAGAGGAGGCCGGAGAACTCGCCGGGCCCCGCCGTCGCACCGAAAGCCGGGCCCCGGGAGAAGAGGACTGAAAGCGTTTCGGGGCCCCGGGAGAGGGGGCTGAAAGTTGTGCCGGGCCCCCGGGAGAGGAGGACCGAGCCCGTCGCTGCGCCCCAGGGGCTGAAAGTTGGGCCGGGGCCCGTCGCTGCACCGCCGGGGCCCCGGGAGAGGAGGACTGAGGGTAACCCGGGGCCGGAGAGGCTGAAAGATGGGCTAGGGCCCGCTGAGAGAAAATTAGGGGCGGCCATGGGGTCCGACGCCGCACCGGAGAGGTTTAATAACAGGCTGGAGAAGAGGACGGGCGGCGCGCAGGAGCACCCAGAGAGGAGAATCGGGGGCGCCCCGGGGCCCCTCGCCGCACCAGGGAGGAGTAAAGCTGGGCCGGAGCCCCGGGAGAGAACGGACATTGCACTGGGGGGCAACGCAAAGGGCCACCTTGCTGGGCGAGACTTGGCATTGGATTCTAAGGGGAGGGCGGAGGGGTTATCGGTTGGTGCGCCGGGGCCCCCGGCTACTGAACGGGACTCTGCACTGGGGCCCGCGGATTCTCAGGACACCGCCGCCGCCCGGGGGCCCCGGGTCCTGTGCGCCTTGAGGGCGGCCCAGATGTCCAGCCGCCAGCAGGAACTGGGAGCGCGGGCCCGCCGGCTGTGCCGGAGGCTCCAGGTGATCCAGGCCAAGCAGGTGGAGCGGCACGTGCGGCAGCAGCTGTCGGGGTTGGTGGAGCTGCTGTCGGAGCGGGGGGCGGCCGGCCTACCGGGCTCCCCGCACCTCGAACTGGACCGGCTGACGTGCAGCTCCACGGCCCGGCTGCGGGCGGCCCAGGGGGGGTTCGACTCGGACGCCACGGAGAGCAGCTCGGGCGGGGAGAGTGAAGAGGAGGATGGTGGTGATGAAGAGGAGGAGGATGAGGAAGAAGAAACAACGGCCGGGAGGCTGGAGGAAGAGCGAGCGGAAGAGGAGCAGAGCCGAGCCCCGGGGTGAGTGAACAACCCCCCCCCTATGTGGGGGGGATTCATGTACACCACAGCAACCAATCAGCTTCTAGCTTTCATGTTCAAAGTTTAACTGGGCAGGGTAAAGATGGAAGCGGATTGGCTGCCGTGTGAGTTGTGTATCAAACTTTGTTGTTTCTTTTATCTCATTCACACGGGAAGTATCAATGTGTATCCTGTGGGAGGGCGGGGCTTACCTGCACAGGTGTTCATGCATCCCCTGCATGGCAATTAGGGGGGGGGGTGCACACCCACCCACGCGGGTATCGGGGTCACTGCGTCCCACCTGACATGAGACTTGATGCACCAGTAACCGTGGCCCCCGTATGTGGAATGTATTGATGGGGGGGGGGGCCCTGTGTGAATGAGGCTTTATTGTCAACACCTCCCCTTTCCTGCATCCCCCCCCCCCCTTACTGCTGGAAAAGCCACCTCCCGTCTCCAACCCCGGCTGCCGTAATGGGCCGCATGCTTGAAAACTTCGCTGCGCGTACCTGGGGGCTTTGTAGTATAAAGTATGCAATGGCTGCTGCTCATTGGTCAGCCCGGCCATGTGACTGCTCTGACCAATGAGAATCTCCTCCCTTCCGGAGAGCTGTCCTGGAACATAAAAGGCTCAGGATAGTTTCTTATTGGTCAGCACGGCCATGTGACTGCTCTGACCAATGAGAATCTCTTCCTTCTCAGGAGTTGTCCTGCAATATAAGAGGCTCAGGGAGGCATCTTATTGGTCAGCACAACCATGTGACTGCTCTGACCAATGAGAATTTTCTAGGGCGCTGTCATGAAACCGAGATGACTCGGGTTAGTTTCTTATTGGTCAGCCCAGCCATGTGATTGCACTGACCAATGAGAATCTCCTAGAGAGCTGCCCTAGAACATAAGGGGCTCAGGATAGTTTCTTATCGGTCAGCACAACCATGTGACTGCACTGACCCATGAGACTTCTTTCCTTCTGGGGCCACCATCTAGGAACCGAGAAGACAGAATCGTTTCTTATTGGTCAGCACAGCCATGTGACTGCACTGACCAATGAGAACCTTCTAGTGAGCCGTCCTGGAACATAAAAGGCTCAGGATAGTATTTTATTGGTCAGCCCGGTCATGTGACTACACTGACCAATGAGAATCTCCTCCTCCTAGGGACGCCATCCTGGAACAGAGGAGCCTCAGGATAGTTTTATTGGTTGGCACAGCCACATGACTGCACTGACCAATGAGAATCTTCTTCTCGAGAGCTGAGAAGACTCGGTATAATTTTTTATTGGTCAGCATGGCCAAGTGACTGCTGACCAATGAGAATCTTCTTCTGGGGAGCTTCCGTGCAACCGAGAAGACTTAGGATAGTTTCTTATTGGTCAGCCCGGTCATGTGACTGCTCTGACTAATGAGAATCTCCTCCTAGGGACGCCATCCTGGAACAGAGGAGCCTCAGGATGGTTTTATTAGTTGGCTCAGCCACATGACTGCACTGACCAATGAGAATCTTCTCCTGGTGACACCTTCCTGGAACATAAAAGGCTCAGGATAGTTTCTTATTGGTCAGCCCGGCCATGTGACTGCTCTGACCAATTAGAATGTTCTTCTGTGCACACCGTTCAGGAACTGAGAAGACTCAGGGTAGTTTATTGCTCAGCCTGGCCATGTGACTGCACTGACCAATGAGAATCTTCTCCTTGGGAGCCAAGAAGACTTTGGTATAGTTTCTTATTGGTTAGCCCGGCTTTGTGACTGCTCTGACCAATGAGAATCCCCTTCCTTCTGGGGAGCTGTCCTGGAACATAAAAGGCTCAGGATAGTTTCTTATTGGTCAGCCCGGCCATGTGACTGCTCTGACCAATGAGTCTCCTCAGGAGTTGTCCTGGAATATAAGAGGCTCAGGGAGGCATCTTATTGGTCACCAAAACCATGTGACTGCTCTGACCAATGAGAATTTTCTAGGGCGCTGTCATGAAACCGAGAAGACTCGGGATAGTGTGTTTTATTGGTCAGCCCGGCCATGTGACTGCACTGACCAATGAGCATCTTCTCCTTCTGAGGATGCCGTCCACGAATCAAGATGACTCTGGTTAGTTTCTTATTGGTCAGCACAACCATGTGATTGCACTGACCAATGAGAATCTCCTAGAGAGCTGCCCTAGAACATAAGGGGCTCAGGATAGTTTCTTATTGGTCAGCACAACCATGTGACTGCACTGACCCATGAGACTTATTTCCTTCTGGGGACACCATCTAGGAACCGAGAAGACAGAATCGTTTCTTATTGGTCAGCACAGCCATGTGACTGCACTGACCAATGAGACCCTTCTAGGGAGCCGTCCTGGAACATAAAAGGCTCAGGATAGTATTTTATTGGTCAGCCCGGTCATGTGACTGCTCTGACCAATGAGAATCTCCTCCTAGGGACGCCATCCTGGAACAGAGGAGCCTCAGGATAGTTTTGTTGGTTGGCACAGCCACATGACTGCACTGACCAATGAGAATCTTCTCTTTCTGGCGACAACTTGCTGGAACATAAAAAGGCTCAGGATAAGTTCTTATTGGTCAGCACGGCCATGTGACTGCACTGACCAATGAGGATCTCCTTCTCGAGAGCTGAGCAGACTCGGTATAACTTCCTATTGGTCAGCATGGTCATGTGACTGCTGACCAATGAGAATCATCTTCTGGGGAGCTGCCGTGAAACCGAGAAGACTTGGGATAGTTTTTTATTGGTCAGCCCGGCCATGTGACTGCTCTGACCAATGAGTAGCTTCACCTTTTGAGGAGCTGTCCTGGAACAGAAGACTTGGGATAGTTTCTTATTGGTCAACACAGCCATGTGACCGCACTGACCAATGAGAATCTCCTTCTGGGGAGCTGTCATGAAACCAAAAAGACTTGGGATAGTTTTTTTATTTTTATTGGTCAGCACAGCCATGTGACTGCTCTGACCAATGAGAATCTCCTTCTGGTGACACCATCCCGCGACCTAAAAGGCTCAGGATGGTCTCCTATTGGTCGGCACGGCCGTGTGACTGCTCTGGCCAATGACAATCGCCTCATTCTAGGGAGCTGTCCTGGGACATAAAAGGCTCCGGATAGTTTCTTATTGGTTAGCCCGGCAATGTGACTGCTCTGACCAATGAGTTTCCTTTTTGGGAGCCGAGAAGACCCCGGGATAGCTTCTCATTGGACGGAGTTGTCACAGCCGCCCCCCCTTTAAGCCGCAAAGGCAGCGAATGGGGCTGTTCACACGGCAGGGCTGTTTTGAAGTATTAAACGCTGACGCCCACTTACGTGGTGCGTTTTGAAAGTGATGCAGAGAAAAGGGATACAAAAAGAGTAAAAAATCTAAATATTCTATAAAAATGGGGCCGCGACAGTTCATTTTCTGCCCTCGTGGTTCACGGCCCCACGTAGTGAAGTTTTCTAGGTTCTGCCCCGGTATGGCATAGGCGGTGCGAGGTGGTTTTTCCAGCAGTTAAGTGCAGCAGGGACCCCGAGAGTGGAGGCGGGGGGTGTGCGATTTTGAGTCCTGTGTTGCACACGTGGCGGGGTGATTTCTTTGTGTTGCGCACACGTGGCGGGGTGATTTCTTTGTGTTGCGCACACGTGGCGGGGTGATTTCTTTGTGTTGCGCACACGTGGCGGGGTGATTTCTTTGTGTTGCGCACACGTGGCGGGGTGATTTCTTTGTGTTGCGCACACGTGGCGGGGTGATTTCTTTGTGTTGCGCACACGTGGCGGGGTGATTTCTTTGTGTTGCGCACACGTGGCGGGGGAAATTTCTCCTTTACCTCCTGTGTCGCACAAGTGGCGGGGAGATTTCCCTTTGTGTGTTGCACACGTGGCAGGGAGATTTCCCTTTGTGTGTTGCACACATGGCGGGGAGATTTCTCCTTCACCTCCTGTGTTGCTGGCGGGGAGATTTCTCCTTCACCTCCTGTGTCGCACACGTGGCGGGGAGATTTCTCCTTCAACTCCTGTGTCGCACACGTGGCGGGGAGATTTCTCCTTCACCTCCTGTGTCGCACACGTGGCGGGGAGATTTCTCCTTCACCTCCTGTGTCGCACACGTGGCGGGGAGATTTCTCCTTCACCTCCTGTGTCGCACACGTGGCGGGGAGATTTCTCCTTCACCTCCTGTGTCGCACACGTGGCGGGGAGATTTCTCCTTCACCTCCTGTGTCGCACACGTGGCGGGGAGATTTCTCCTTCACCTCCTGTGTCGCACACGTGGCGGGGAGATTTCTCCTTCACCTCCTGTGTCGCACACGTGGCGGGGAGATTTCTCCTTTACCTCCTGTGTCGCACACGTGGCGGGGAGTTTTCCCTTTTGTGTGTTGCACACGTGGCGGGGAGATTTCCCTTTGTGTGTTGCACACGTGGCGGGGAGATTTCCCTTTGTGTGTTGCACACGTGGCGGGGAGATTTCTCCTTCACCTCCTGTGTCGCACACGTGGCGGGGAGATTTCTCCTTCACCTCCTGTGTCGCACACGTGGCGGGGAGATTTCTCCTTCACCTCCTGTGTCGCACACGTGGCGGGGAGATTTCTCCTTTACCTCCTGTGTCGCACACGTGGCGGGGAGATTTCCCTTTGTGTGTTGCACACGTGGCGGGGAGATTTCCCTTTGTGTGTTGCACACGTGGCGGGGAGATTTCTCCTTCACCTCCTGTGTCGCACACGTGGCGGGGAGATTTCTCCTTCACCTCCTGTGTCGCACACGTGGCGGGGAGATTTCTCCTTCACCTCCTGTGTCGCACACGTGGCGGGGAGATTTCTCCTTTACCTCCTGTGTCGCACAAGTGGCGGGGAGATTTCCCTTTGTGTGTTGCACACGTGGCAGGGAGATTTCCCTTTGTGTGTTGCACACATGGCGGGGAGATTTCTCCTTCACCTCCTGTGTTGCACACGTGGCGGGGAGATTTCTCCTTCACCTCCTGTGTCGCACACGTGGCGGGGAGATTTCTCCTTCACCTCCTGTGTCGCACACGTGGCGGGGAGATTTCTCCTTCACCTCCTGTGTCGCACACGTGGCGGGGAGATTTCTCCTTTACCTCCTGTGTCGCACACGTGGCGGGGAGATTTCTCCTTCACCTCCTGTGTCGCACACGTGGCGGGGAGATTTCTCCTTCACCTCCTGTGTCGCACACGTGGCGGGGAGATTTCTCCTTTACCTCCTGTGTCGCACACGTGGCGGGGAGTTTTCCCTTTTGTGTGTTGCACACGTGGCGGGGAGTTTTCCCTTTTGTGTGTTGCACATGTGGCGGGGAGTTTTCCCTTTTGTGTGTTGCACACGTGGCGGGGAGATTTCCCTTTGTGTGTTGCACACGTGGCGGGGAGATTTCCCTTTGTGTGTTGCACACGTGGCGGGGAGATTTCCCTTTGTGTGTTGCACACGTGGCGGGGAGATTTCTCCTTCACCTCCTGTGTCGCACACGTGGCGGGGAGATTTCTCCTTCACCTCCTGTGTCGCACACGTGGCGGGGAGATTTCTCCTTTACCTCCTGTGTCGTACACGTGGCGGGGAGTTTTCCCTTTTGTGTGTTGCACACGTGGCGGGGAGTTTTCCCTTTGTGTGTTGCACACGTGGCGGGGAGATTTCCCTTTGTGTGTTGCACACCTGGCGGGGAGATTTCTCCTTCACCTCCTGTGTCGCACACGTGGCGGGGAGATTTCTCCTTCACCTCCTGTGTCGCACACGTGGCGGGGAGATTTCTCCTTTACCTCCTGTGTCCCACACATGGCGGGGAGATTTCTTGCTCACGTTCTGTATTGTAGATATGGCGGGGAGATTTCCCTTTGTATGTTGCACGCGTGGCGGGGAGATTTCTCCTTCACCTCCTGTGTTGCACGCGTGGCGGGGAGATTTCTCCTTCACCTCCTGTGTTGCACGCGTGGCGGGGAGATTTCTCCTTCACCTCCTGTGTCGCACGCGTGGTGGGGAGATTTCTCCTTCACCTCCTGTGTCGCACGCGTGGCGGGGAGATTTCTCTTTGTGTGTTGCACGCGTGGCGGGGAGATTTCCGTGTTGCAGACGTGGTGGCGAGATGTCCCCCCTCACCTCCTGTGCTGCAGACCTAACAGAAAGTGGGAGGAAGTTGGTGGCTCCCTGGGGGGGGGGGGGGGGCGTTGGCCATCTCATGTGATTTGGTTGGAAGACGAGGTGTATGTTCTGTTACTATCTCTTCACATGTAGTGCACTTTACTACAGGGGTGCTGAGGGTGAAGGGGAACCTAACACCCACCACTGCAATGTACACCACGGGGGCGATTCTTCTTGCTGCTTTTGGGTGCCGTTCAAAATGGCCTGTCATAGAGCGTGCGAATCGCAGTAAATGTCATGCGAATGGAGTCCTTAAAGTAGAATTCTGGGTGTTACTATGATTGTGTTATGTGCTTCTTTTACTTGAATATATATTTTTCTCTCCCTGCTTTGCAGGGATAAGAAGCAGCCAGATCACCGTTGATGGTCAGTGGGCTGAAAATTCATAAAGTCTTAGGAAGGAACATTTTGTAACTTCTTCCCCCCCGTCCTGGAATGACGTCCTCCCTTTCCGGGGCACGCAGCGTGGCGATTGGTGTGCGGAGTACCTGGGACACGGCACCATGTGACCAGCTGTGTCCAATCACAACTGATCCATGGAAAGAGGAAATGCCAGTTAATGGCATTCCTCTCCTCACGCTGGCAGTGTAAGCGACATTCCGTCTGTGAAGGAGAAAAACTACTTATTTACAACATTTTATAACAAACTAAGAAAATGTATTTTCTTTAAAAAGAAAAAAAAAAAGATGCCAAAAAAAAAAAACCAGTGGTGATTAAATGTCACCAAAAGAGATCCATCGGTCTAAAACATTTTATACAAACGTATTTAGTTTTGGTCCAGTGTTACATGATTGTTCAATTGTCATTCAAATTGTTAAAGCGCTGAAAATGTGGCCTGGGCAGGAAGGGGGTAAAAGTGCCCGGTGGTTAAAGTGGCAGTCCACCCGACTTATTTTTTTTATTTTTAAAGCCGGCAGCTGCAAATGCTGCAAAAAAATAAATAATGGACACTTACCTGTCCAGTGCGCCCGCAATGTCGGCAGCCGAGGTCAAGCAATCGATCGACTCCCGGCCCCCACCCTCGGTGAGGGAGTCAGGAAGTGAAGCGGCTTCGCTGGCCGGTTGCGCCCTCACTGGTCCCCACTCTCTCCTGGGACCTGTGTGTTTCCCAGGAGACGGGGGGGGGGTAGTGGTGTGGCTCCCATGTGAGTTTATGCCCGGAAGTGGGTGCAAATATCTGTCTTGTACATGTATCTGCACCCCCTCCCCCCCCCGAAAGGTAGCAAATGTGGCCCTGGGGGGGGGACGGTTCTGAAAAGCGAAAGTTAAATTCTTGGGTGGAACTCTGCTTTAAGCATGGTTGGGTAAAGCCCAAAATTCTATTTTTGTGTGTGTGTGTGTGTTTATGTAGCATCCTAGTAAGTAGATGGGGGGGGGGGGGTGTTAAACCACACCACACATGTGAGGTATCGCCGTGATCGTTGGAGCGAGAGCAATAATTCTATCCCTAGACCTCCTCTGTAACTCAAAACATGTAACTAGTAACATTTTTTTTTTAGGGTTGTCCTGATACCGATGCCAGTATCGGTATCGGGACAAATACTGAGTATTTGCGGGAGTACTTGTACTCCCGCAAATACCCCCGATGCCTAAATAGGATACTGCCCCCCCCCCCCGCCGCCGCCCCCCCCCCCATCGAAAGCCGCGCCGCATGGGTTAAACGGGAACATCACAGCTTTCATTTGAATAGCTGTAGTGTTCCCGCGCGTATAGACACTCCCCCTTGCTCAGGATTGGATGGGTGATCTGTCCAATCCCGAGCAAGGGGGAGTGCCTATACGCAGCGGGGAAAACAGCTATTCAAATGAATGCTGTAAAGATCTCCGTGCGGCGGTGGAGGTTTTCGGGACATGGCTGGGGGGACATGGCTGCATATATGTGGAGGGACACATTTAAAAAAAGTATCGGTACTTGTACTCGGTCCTAAAAAAGTGGTATCGGGACAACCCTAATTTTTTTTAAAGCATTGTCTATGGGGATTTTTAAGTACCAAAGTTTGGCGCCATTCTACGAGCGTGACATGTTGGGTATCCATTTACTCGGCGTAACTTCATCTTTCACATTATGCAAAACAAATGGGCTAACTTTACCGTTTTTATTTTTTAATAAACGTGTTTGAAAAACTGCTGTGCAAATACTGTGCGAGATAAAAAAAAAAAAAAGTTGCACTGACCGCCATTGTATTCTCTAGGGCAGGGGTGTCAAACTGGCGGCCCTCCAGCTGTTCCGAAACTACAAGTCCCATCATGCCTCTGCCTGTGGGAGTGATGCTTGTAACTGTTAGCCTTGCAATGCCTCATGGGACTTGTAGTTTTGCAACAGCTGGAGGGCCACCAGTTTGACACCCCTGCTCTAGGGTCTCTGCTAAAAAAAACACATATAATCAGGGGTCGGCAAAATCCGGGCGCCAGGTCGCAATTGTGACAAATACTGACCTGGCGCCGGCTGGTAATTGAGGCCGCGGCCTTTCCTAATGCTATGACCGCGGTGGCGATCCGCAGATCGCATAGCATTCCGATCCGACCGGGGTGACCCGTTCGGATCACGGATCGGCAGTGATCCGTTGCACCCCTACTCAGCTACTTCCACTCCTGGTTGCACACTGTATGCAGACACATCCTGGTTGTGACAAGCTTCTGGTCATTTGACATGCATTGCTCCAATCAGTACCGCTCTGTGAGTTCTTGCCTCCAGAAGAGGGCGCAATATCCCCCGCCAGTGTAAGCAATGTAAGGGAATGCCCTCAGCCCCGGCGTGACATCTTAGTTCGGGGAGCCGTGTGGGGACAAGACATCTGCCACATTCTAGCTCAGGAGCCAGGCCGCTAATTCTAGGCGCTAATGCGACCTGGCGCCTGGGGTTTGTCTAACCCTGCCCTAGAGAATGAAATGGCACTCGTTGCAATACTTTCTGTCACGCCGTATTTGCGCATCGGTCTTACAAGGGCACTTTTTTGGGGGAATTATTTATTTATTTTTTTATAAAAAAAAAAACATCAGTAAAGTTATGCCATTTTCTTTTTTTTATATTGTGAAAGATAACGTTACGCCGAGTAAAATGATACGCAATGTGTCACGCTTCAAAATTGCGTCCGCTCGTGGAATGGCGGCAAACTTTTACCCGTTAAAATCTCCATAGGCCACGTTTAAAAAAATTCTACAGGTTGCATGTTTTGAGTTACAGAGAAGGTCTAGGGCTAGAATTATTGCTCTCGCTCTAACGATCGCAGCGACACCTCATTTGTGATTTGAATACCTTTTATCTGTGGGCTTTACTCACGTATGCGTTCGCTTCTGCGCGCGAGCTCGGCGGGACGGGGCGCGGTTTCTGGCGCCTAACTTTTTTTTTTAGCTGGCTTCTAGATTCCAAGCAAATTTGTCAAACCCTGTATTTAATGTTTGGGGGGTTCTATGTATTTTCTAGGAAAAATTATGATTTTTACATGTAGGAGTGAAGTGCCAGAATTGGCCCGGATGTCAAAGTGGTTTAAATGGGGGGGGGGGGGGGGGGGGGACTTCTTTAGATTTTTACTCCAAACACTTTTTTTTATAATACATTTGATCAAAATCATTTTTAGGTATTAACATTATTATTATTTATTAACCCTGAGTGAACGTCTGTCCTTCTCATACCACCCCCCCCCCCCCCCCCATATCTGCCAGACATGTGACTGATCGGTGTGTCTCTGCCAATAATCAGGATATGTATAGCACTGGAGCGTAACTGCCAGGAAAAAAGGTTGCAGGTTTATTTCTGTGTGTAACCGCCACCCCCCCCCCCCCCCCCATCCATGATCAAGCTTCCAGTTCTGTGGAAAAACTCGCTCTGCCACACGTGTGTCTCTCTCAACACGCATGAGCAAATGGATAATATGTGTTTTTTCTCTACAGCAATGCCAATAGTTCTTTGGGGGCCACCCAAAGTGATAATTGTTCTATTAGTTTCTCTTTTATTCCCTCCCCATCCCCCCACACAAAAACTACTTACCTGTCGGAGCTCCTAATAGAAATAGATGGTGATGGTTGTTGGCTGGAAGTCGCATGAACTCTTCACGAGTCTCCTGGCCCAGCCTGAGCTCAGTGACGGCGGCCTTTCTATAGATGTGGGCTTGGCCAAGTGTGGGAGACTTTTTCATGAAGTCACTGGGGGGGGGGCTCTCACAGAGGTCGACCGATATGGGTTTTTCTCTTATTTATTTTTTCCCTCATCTCAAAAAACCTAGGGTGGGGAGGAGATAATTGTTTAGGGTGGAGAGGTGGGGTGCAGCATGTCAATGCGACATCGGTGCCACCTCATTAGTGCCCACCAGTGCAGCCTATCAGTGTCCATCAGTGCCACCTCATTGGTGTCTTATCAGTGCCCACCAGTGCATCCCACCAGTGCATCACCTCGGTGCCCACCAGTGCATCACCTCGGTGCCCACCAGTGCATCACCTCGGTGCCCACCAGTGCATCACCTCGGTGCCCACCAGTGCATCACCTCGGTGCCCACCAGTGCATCACCTCGGTGCCCACCAGTGCATCACCTCGGTGCCCACCAGTGCATCACCTCATCAGTACCCACCAGTACAGCTCAATGTCATTCACTTATCAGTGCCCACCAGCCTAGCACACGACTCTATTCGTCCCTGACGTGCTGCTGCCCCGCCTCTGCCTACAATCCCCAGAATGCAGAGCGGGCCGGTAACAGCCAATCGGCGGCCGCCACTGCCGTCATCCTCCACGGTCAAGAAAAAGTCCCCTTACTGCTGCGCGCCCTGCCTCTGCCTACAAACCCCAGAATGCAACGCGGGCCGACAGTTACCGGCCCGCGCTGCATTCTGGGGCTTGTAGGCAGAGGCAGGACGCGCAGCAGTAAGGGGACTTTTTTTTTTTTTCCAGAGTGGAGGATGTTAGCAGCGGCAGCCACCGATTGGCGGTTACAGGTCCGCTGCCGACTTCTAAAACTAAAAAAAAAAAAAAAAATAGAAGTCAGCAGATGGCAGCGAGCGGGCCCCCTCCTCCTCTGGGTGTAAACAGAGGGGAGGGCCTCCGCGCTGGGTGTACCAAGATGGCCCCGGAGCTAGGCCGAAGCCAAGGCCTTTGCTAATGCTGTGACCGCGGCGGCAATCCGCGGATTGCTGCCACGGTCCCAGCATCAGAAGCCGCGGCTTCTGCCTAGCTCCGGAGCCGCGGCACCGCCAATGGCCATGTTAAATATCGGCCTAATTTGGATGAAAATCGGCCGATGCCGATTTTCTCCAAAACGGCCAAATATCGTCCGATATATCGGTCGACCTCTAGACTCTCGCTGGGTCTCTCGCTGGGATTCTCGCTGTCCTAATCATATTGACACTTTTCTAGTGCAACTTTAACCCGACTTTACATTCTCTGTCCACACAGAGGGGTCAGAGGTCCTGCAGCCTCATGGGACAGTCAGAGTAGAATAAAAACTCCTACAAGCATTTACCTAGACACTAATAGAAGTCACAAGACTGCTATATACTGCTGATGAGAAATGGTATTTCTCTGTTTTTATATTTACTAACATGATAGTATTTCTGTGTACTGTGGGAGATCAGATATAGTGAGTGCGGGGCCCGGGGCCCAGGTTTAGTAACACTCTAACCTCCTCGCTATAGCCAACTGACGGCTACAGAGCAGACCTACGTTGCCAGGACACAGTCTTATGACGTCCTTCGTGCGTGAGCTGCCTGCGCGCTCTGTGATCACAAAGTCAATGAGACTCGGCTGATCAGAGTAAATCCCGATCCCTTACCACGTGATCAGCTGTCAGCCAATGACCGCTGATCACGTGATGTAAACGGAAGATCGTGTTTTTTTTTCGGGGAGAAAATACTGTAGGGGAGAAAAAAGCCGATCACCAGCTTCACCACCTCATCTGTGCCACCTTTCAGTGCCCACCAGTTCCTCATCTGTGCCACCTCAGTGCCACCTTTCAGTGCCCACCAGTTCCTCATCTGTGCCACCTTTCACTGCCCACCAGTTCCTCATCTGTGCCACCTCGGTGGCCACCAGTGCATATTGGTGCCACCCATCAATGCCCACCAGTCCCTCATCCCTGTCGCCTCTCAGTGCCCACCAGTTTCTTATCAATGCCACCTCGGTGCTGTCTTTTGCGAAAAGGGACATCGAAGAGGAAGAGCCACAGCCACATCTGTACCACCTCGGTGCCCACTAGTTTCTCATCCACGCCACCTCAGTGCATATTAGTGCCACCCATCAATGCCCACCAGTCCCTCTTCCCTGCCGCCTATCGGCGTCGCCTCTTAGTGCCCACCAGTCCCTCTTCCCTGCCGCCTATCGGCGTCGCCTCTTAGTGCCCACCAGTTCCTCATCAATGTCACCTCTCAGTGCTGTCTTTTGCAAAAGGGACTTCGAAGAGGAAGTACCCACAGCCCCCTCATCTGTACCACCTCAGTGCCACCCATCAATGCCCACCAGTTCCTCATTCGTGCCACCCACCAATGCGTGTCAGTGCCCACCAGTTCCTCATCCATGCCACCTCGGTGCCCACCACCCGCCTATCGGTGTCTCAGTGCCCACCAGTTTCTCATTAATGACACCTATCAGTGCCGTCTTATCAGTGCCGTCTTATCAGTGCCGTCTTATCAGTGCCGTCAGCGTACCTCAATGAAGGAGAAAAATTACCTGTTTGCAAAATTTTAGAACAAAATATAAAACACTTTTTTTTGGGGGGGGGGGGGGTTCAAAATTGTCTTGTCAAAAAAAAAAAATACAGAAGTGATTAAATGCCACCAAAAGAAAGCTCGATGGGGGGTGGGGTCCAGAGAACACGACCCATTAAAGTGAGACAAACACGGCACAACCGCGTGTGTATTTGTTGGGGATTAAAACAGGCGGTGAGGAGGAGTCCCATCACACCACTTCTCAGAGGAACGGGTTGGGTGCGCGGCTCGATGTGACAACCCATAATTTGGGCTTTGCAGTGATGACAGTCAACTGGATAAAGAGAATTAATCTTCCTAACACAGGGCCTAAGTATATTGTTTGTTTTTTATTATTATTATAATATAAAACGTGGTTAGAACATTACTGTACTACTAGAGCTGCACGATTCTCGCCAAAATAAGAACCACATTTTTTTTGGCTTAGAATAAAGATCACGATTCTCGTGGCGTAAAATCTTTCACATTAATATATATATTTAATGAGACCCTAGGGAATAAAACGGTGGTTTGCTGCAATATTTTATATCGCACTGTATTTGCGCATCGGTCTTTCAATGCAATTTTTTGAGGAAAACATTTCTTTACTGTTTGTGTTTTTATTTTTTTTCATTGAAGTTGAAATACACATTTTTTTTTTTTTGTATAATGTGAAATCCTATACACAGCGAGAATCGTGATCTTTATTCTGAGCAAAAATCATGATTCTCATTTTGGCCAGAATCATGCCGCTCTAGTAGTTCAGTAATGTTCCAACTGTGTTTTGTGTGTGTGTATATGTATATATATATATATATATATATATATATATATATATATATATATATATATATATATATATATATATATATATATATAGGATTGGACGGATCTGTCCAATCCCAAGCCTAGGCGTGTATATGCACGGGTCCGTGTATAGACGCTCCCCTTGCTCGGGATTGGACGGATCCGTCCAATCCCGAGAAGGGGAGTGTCTATACATGGCGAGGCGCGTATTACAAGTATACAAACGAAAGCTTATAATGCGCGCTGTAATGGACGGGGCTTAACCCGGCAGCAGCTACTACAGGTATGGGGGACAGGACATGGCTGGATATATGTGGGGGGACATGGCTGCATTTGGGGACACATTTAAAAAAAAGTATCGGTATTCGGTATCGGCGAGTACATAAAAAAAAAAGTCTCGATACTTGTACTCGGTCCTAAAAAAGTGGTATCGGGACAACCCTAATATTTAGAAATCTGTGCGGCCGATATATGATGCCGCTTTTTGCGGCTGATATTTTTGCCCTGATTTTTATTTTTATTGGTGGCACTGGATGGCACTAATGGGCACTGGAAGGAAGATGTAGTAGTAGTAGGCACTTATTGGCACTGGCAGATGGCACTAACAGGTGGCACTGGTTGGCACTGGCAGGTGGCACTGGTTGGCATTGGCAGGTGGCACTCATGGCTTTAGTTGGCACTGTCAGGTGGCACTGGATGGAAGGTGGCACTTACTGGCACTGGATGGTGGTATTGGCACTGGCAGGTGGCATTGTCGGATGGCACTGGATGGAAGGTGGCACTGGTATTGCCACTGGCAGATGGCAAGTGGCACTGGCACCCCCTCAGTACAGGCCCCCCTCTCCCTCCACTATAGACACCCCCCCGCCCCCTGTAGTACAGACACCAGAGAGCGATATGTGTCCCACGAGCGCGGGCCCCTCCTCCTCTGTGGGCGTAAACAGAGGAGGGACACCACGCTGGGTATACCAACATGGCCACGGGTCCGGAGCTAGGCCGAAGCCGCGGTCTTTGCTGACGCTGTGACCGCGGCGGCAGCAGGAAAGGCCGCAGCTTCGGCCTAACTCCAGATCCGTGGCTCCGCTAACGGGAATTGTAAAATATCGGCCTGAGTTGGATAAAAATCGGTCGATGCTGATTTCTCAAACGGTCGCTATATCGGCCTGCCAATGTATCGGTCGACCTCTAGTCAAAAGGTCACAATGTAAAAAAGCAGAAAACCGCCTGTAAACTGCCAAAAAAAAAAACTTGCTTGCGCTTTAAGCGATTTTGGATTGGAGATGTGAACAGTCTCCATAAAGAATCATTGATTTCCCCCCCCCCCCTCTCCCCCTCCCCCTCCGGTGTCTTGTAGCTTCAGGTGTGAATAAGCCCTATAGCAGTGGTTCTCAACCTTCTAGTGTCGTGACCTCTTGATAACATTTCCCAAGTTGTGGGGACCCCTAACAGTAAAATTATTTTCGCAGCGTGGGTATTTTTTTTCTGCAGGTAAGACGAGTAATCCTAACCCACCGACATTTAGCGCCTCCTGAGTCACTTCCACTCATACAGTATTAAAACCCCTATGGTACATTTTAGGATGAGTGGCAGTGCTGGTGGGGGGGTGGGATGAGTGGCAGTGCTGGTGGGGGGGGGGCATGAGTGGCAGTGCTGGGGGGGGGGGGGGGCATGAGTGGCAGTGCTGGTGGGGGGGGGGGGGGGGGCGGTGAGTGGCAGTGCTGCTGGGGGGGGGGGCGGTGAGTGGCAGTGCTGGTGGGGTTGGGGGTGGGATGAGTGGCAGGGGGGGGTTCTGATCGGCCAGTGCTGGTGGGGGGGGGGGTGAGTGGCAGTGCTGGTGGGGTTGGGGGTGGGATGAGTGGCGGGGGGGGGGGGGGGGTTATGATCGGCCAGCTTAGGTGCTCTTGATGAAGGTCATCTGCTGATCTTAGAACTGTAGTGGGGACTCTAGTCACAGGTAGTTTCTCCGGCTTCATTGTGTCTCCGACTTTGTGGCGTCTCGCAGCAGTGACACCTATGTCGAAATCAGGAGATAGTGTCTCCTCCAGCCCCTCCCACTTCACATTCCTCACCAGTCAGCTGACCTCTAGTCTCTGCCCCCCAGCCATGCCTTGAACTGAATGGGCAGCTGCGAAGAGGCTGAGCGGTTGGCCGCGTGGTCCAGGGACAGCCTTGCTGAGTGGCTGTGAAAAGGCTGGGAGAGAAGTCCCGGGCTTCAGGAACAGCACAGGGTTCGGTGACCCCCTGGCAAATCGTCATTCAACCCCAGAGGGGGTCCTGACCCCCAGGTTGAGAACCACTGGCCTATAGGAATGTTTTTACAATAATGGGGAATAGCACAGGAAGTTATTTATTTGGTCCTCTATATCTCAGAATATACACCTAAATCGTTACAAAGAATCTTGGTCTCGGTTTCTTTCCTCTTTGAAAATCAACTTTAGGTGTGTGTTGTGGTGTAAATGTTGGTCACTGTACTAGGCGGGGGTTGGGGTGTAAGGTTGTCACACAGGGCTGATATATTTAGATGGTGGGGGATCTTCTCATAGGACATGACGAGGCAGAATGCTGAATGGCTCGTCTGTCATCCTCACTGGCTGAATTCTGTTTTAAAACTTCATTATGCCGGTGTGTGGTGTTGGTTTTGCCATTTCCTCTGCTGCACATCTCACCATTTTCCTAAATGGTTATTTTTTTTTATACTTCTTTTTTTTTTTATAGTTTCCACTTCTTGTGAAAATGTGTCCATGTATTACACTTGTCTGTGCTGTTCCGTATTTATTCACACATTTTATTTCACCAGTGTAAGGCTTTCACGTCACTCTGTTGCAAAAGTGTGAAAAACGCGTGTTTTTTTTTTTTTTTTTGCTGCGTTTCCGGTAGGGCTGCAACTATTTTCATAATCGCTTCGTTGGCCAATTATTGTTTTGATTAATCGCATAATGGCCTTAAAAAAAATTGCATTTAAAAAAAAAAATGTTGGATTCTCTTGGTTTTATGAGTTTGACGGTTACTATCTGAGTTCCAAAACAGTTACTCGGTGTTCTTGCTGATATAAAGAAACGTCAGGTACTCTGCAATCGCTACAATGTCTGTGTAGTTCACTTTGGTTATTTATGATGAGAAAATGCCGACAAAAACATTGAAATGACAGTCAAAACAAAAGGGAGAACTATCCTTATAATTTGTTAGCATGCCCCAATTGTATTACCAATCACCCATAATGTATTGGAAATGCTAAGGTCATTGTAGTTGTATTGCTATTTTGTAAAAAAAAAAAAAATAATGTTGGGCCAATTTGTTGCCGGGCAGATTACAAACCACAAATTGCCGCAAAAACACATTCCACACTTTTCTGCAGCTTCTCCATTAAAGTATATTGAACAAAAAAAAGCACCGTTTTGTATTAAAGCGGAGTTCCACCCAAAAATGGAACTTTCGCTTAACCCACTCCTCACCCCCTTACATGCCACATTTGGCATGTCATTTTTCGGGGGGGGGGGGAGTAGGGGCTTTAGGAGGAGTGGGACTTCCTGTCCCACTTCCTCCTCCCGCCAAGGGGCTGCTTAGGCGATTAGCTTAATCGCCTGTCTTCAGCCCCCCCCCCCCTCTGTAGGCGATCGCCTAGGACACGTCGCAGGTCCTAGGCGATCACCTGTCCAATTGGGACGGTGCAGCGCTGCTCGCGCATGCACAGTGGGTGCCCGGCCGTGAAGCCGAAAGCTGTCACTGCCGGGTGCCCCGGCTGGCGGGTCGCTGGAACTGTGGAGCAGGTAAGTGTCTTTTTATTAAAAGCCAGCAGCTAGACATTTTTGGAGCTGGTGACTTTTAATAAACTTAAAAATGGGGTGGAAACGGAGCACCTGGGAAAAAATCCTGGATGTGAACGTGTCCCATAGGAAAACATGTAAATGAACTGTAGTGTGTTTCTTCAAAAAACACAGGCGTGACCCGGCCTGAGATGTTTAGCAACATAACAGGGTTAAAAAAAGATCAGTTCAAAAAGAGTAAATCGCTACTGTAAGGATTTTTTTTTACTGTGGGACAGTGATGGTAATATTTACAGTAGCCATTTGCTTTTTGTACTATAAAGGGCTAATTTTAGTTTTTTTTTTTTTTTTTTTTTTTTAACCCCATTGTTACTGGCCGATCAATCGATTATGAAAATTGTAATCGATTAATTTCATAATCGATTAGTTGTTTCGGCCCTACCTTTAACCACTTCGTTACTGGGCCTTTTTATGACACAAGTTTAAAATGAATTTTTATTTTTAACATTCCCCCCCTTTTTTTTTTGCTGTCGCAAGGAATGTAAACTAGGGTTGTCCTGATGCCACTTTTTTTAGGACCGAGTACAAGTACCGATGCTTTTCAAGTACTCGCCGATACCGAATACCGATGCTTTTTTTTTTTTTTTTAAATGTCCCCCCACAGAGGCAGCCATGTCCCCCCCCACAGAGGCAGCCATGTCCCCCCCCCACAGAGGCAGCCATGTCCCCCCCCACAGAGGCAGCCATGTCCCCCCCCCACCTAGATGCCGCAGCCGCCGCATAGTTAAAGCGGAGTTCCACCCAGGAAAACAACATTTGCCCATATTGCTTAAAAAAATTAAATAAAAAAAAAAGTGAAAAAAAAAAAAATACTCACCCGAAATACCTGTTGCTATGCGGAAGTCCGTAATCTGCCTCTTCCACTCCGCGGTGTCTTTTCTTCTTCTCCTTCTCCTTGTGAATGGGGCGCGCTGCTTTCTGGGAACTGTGTGTGTTCTCAGAGAGCAGCGCGCCCATTCACAAGCCAGCGTGAGACTCACGCAGGCGCAGTAGGAAATGTTTCCCATAGTGTGAATGGCGGCGCGGGACCCGGAGCGATCGCCGTGGGATCGGCATCGGGTGGGCCATCAGCGCGGGCAAGTAGGAAAAGGTAAGTGTCCTTATTTAAAGTCAGCAGCTACACTGTTAGTAGCTGCTGACTTAAAAAAAAAAAAAAAATGCGGCTGGAACACCCCTTTAATACGTGCGGGGAACATTACAGCTTTCATTTGAATAGCTGTAGTGTTCCCTGCTGCGTATAGACACTCCCCCTTGCTCGGGATTGGACAGATCACCCGTCCAATCCCGAGCAAGGGGGAGTGTCTTGGCGCGGTGGGAAACACTACAGCTATTCAAATGAATAAATCGCGTATTAACTATGCGGCGGCTGCGTTGCGGTATGCGGGGGGGGGGGGGGGGTGGGGGGATCTGAGTATTGGATCAGGCATCGGGGGCATTTGCGGGGGTACGAGTACTCCCGCAAATGCTCAGTATTGGTATCGGGAAAACCCTTAGAGCCGGTTCACACTTCCGCGGCACGACTTCGGGGGCAAATTGGCAAGTCGTCCTGAAGACTTCAGAGGCGATTAGCAAAATGACTTCTGTATAGAAGTCAATGCAAATCGCCCCGGAGTCGTACAAGAACGTTTTTCTAAGTCGGAGCGACTTGCGTCACTCCCATTAGAACGGTTCTATTGCACAGTATGGGGCGCGACGGGCGGCTGAGCTCGTCCCTGTGTGAACCGGCTCTTAGGATAACAGATCAGCATGACAGGTTCTCTTTATGGAGAGATCTGGGGTCAAGACTCCAAATCTTTCCTCTATACTTTTGCTTTAAAAAAAAAAAAAAAACTATTTTGCTTTTAAAAATGATAGAAGTGAGATTTGAGGTATTTTTAGCCCCCAAATCTCTCCACAAAGAGGACCTGTCATGCCGCACTTTCCTTGCAATATAACAATGAATGTGCTCGGGTAGTGCTGTCCTTCTCTCTTTTTTAGTAAATGGGTGAGAAGAGATCAGGAAATGAGATAAAATGTTATAAAGTGTTGGGATGAATTGGGAAGAGAATACCGGTCATGTTTTATAAATTAGGCTTTGTTGGTGTTGCATTCATTGAATTGCGTCCATTAATATTCTATGGGCCCTCAGTGCATGTCAATAGACCGAGGAGGAGGGTTTTCCCTCCCAGCACATAAACGTGCCGATTACTTCCCCCCCCCCCCCCCCTCTAAATCCAGGAAATCGCATGGAAGTGTGACTCCGCCCACCTAAACGTGGAACACGAGGCGAATAGAAAAAGATGTCTCAGTTTGTGGGGGCCACATTGTCTTTTGATTTGTCCATCATGCTAGTAGGCGGGCGCTCCTTCTGGACCGGGCCGCTTTCCCTGAGGATTGTAAGACCCCCCATAATTCCCAGTGGTGGAGGCAACTATCCCCCTCATTCATAGGCCCAGTGTGGGGGGGGGAGGGGATACTAAAACTGGAGCACTCAGAATCTGGCGCAGCTTTGTATATAGGAACCAATCGGGTTTTTGCTTTTGCTTGTTTCTGTTTTGATAATGAAACCTGGAAGCTGATTGGTTTCTATGCAGAGCTGCACCTGATTTTGCACTCTTCATGGTTTAGTAAATCTCCCCCCAGTGGATCCAGGTGACCGGAGCTTTGGGAATGAACACACGTGAGCATTACATTCCCTCTGTTCTCTAATTGCTTGGCAACCCCTTTGTTACAGCAGATTATATAACCTTCTCTTCCACTGATTACTCTCTATAGACGGCCGGGTGTGGGGTTTTTTTTTTTTTTGAGTTCCACCAACTTTATTTTGTCAGCAGCTACAGACACTGAAGCCGTTGACTTTTTAAAATAAGGGAACACTTGCCTGTCCAGGGCGCCTGCGATGTGGGGAACCCGACGCCGTTATGTGGCTTGGCTCTTATTGGCTGCCGCCGCCATCTTGTGTAAGGGAAATCGGAAGTGAAGCCGTACGGCCCTACTGCACGTGGGCGACCTGCGCTATGCCACGATTATAAGGCAAACCTAACCCATCCCGTCACAATTTTATATTTAGACCCGAACCCAATTATTTATTCTTTCCCTCTACTTGTCGCAAGTTCTTTCATTGAAACAAATAACTCTTAACCTCTTGCTTACCGGGCACATATACCCCCCTCCTGCCTGGGCACATATACCCCCCTCCCCTGGGCCATATACCCCCCCTGCCTGGGCACATATACCCCCCTCCTGCCTGGGCACATATACCCCCCTCCTGCCTGGCACATATACCCCCCTCCTGCCTGGGCACATATACCCCCCTCCTGCCTGGGCACATATACCCCCCTCCTGCCTGGGCACATATACCCCCCTCCTGCCTGGGCACATATACCCCCCTCCTGCCTGGGCACATATACCCCCCTCCTGCCTGGGCACATATACCCCCCTCCTGCCCAGGTGAAATTTCAGCTTCCGGCACTGCGTCGCTTTAACGGACAATTGCGCGGTCGCGCGGCGTGGCTCCCAAACAAAAATTTACGTCCTTTTTTTTTTTTTTTTTTTCCACAAATAGAGCTTTCTTTTGGTGGTATTTGATCGCCTGTGCGGTTTTTATTTTTTGCGCTATAAACAAAAAATATTATTTATTTTTTTTCGAAATTGTCGCTTTTTTTATTTGTTGCTATAATAAATACCCCAATTTAAAAGGCCGATACGTATTATTTTATATATTTTTGGTAAAAAAAAAAAAAAAAACGCAATAAGCGACTGGTTTGCGCAAAAGTTATAGCGCCTACAATTTTGACAGAATTATTTATTTTTTTACTAGAAATGGCGGCGATCTGCTTTTTTTTAATTTAATTTTATTTTTTTAATTGGGACTGCGACGTTATGGCGGATACATCGGACACTTTTGACACGTTTTTGGCGCCATTCACATTTATTCAGTGCTATAAATATGCACTAATTACTGTATAAATGTGACTGGCATTGAAGGGGTTAACACTAGGGGGTGAGGAAGGGGTTAAATGTATTCCCTACATAGTGTTTTAACTGTGGGGGGGAGGGGGGTGACTCCTCCCACAGGAAGGGACACAGATCGTCTCCTCTCCAGAGACAGGACGCTGTCTCTGTGTAAAACTGCAATGAGAGATGATCTCATCTGTTTAGATATGAGATCATCTCTCATTGGCCGCACAGATCGCATCGCAAAAGGCCACTCTGACCATTCGCCGCGATCCGTGATTGCCTGTGTCCAAGGGACACGGCCAACACAGAGCTTCCCCGCTGCGCGTTGTGCAGCGCGCGCGGGGAACGCCTTAAGGGGCGGCCGTCAAGACGGCGGGTTGGATTTTTCAGGTCCGCGCTGTAGCCGTCATTCGGCTGTAGCGCGGGCCTCAAGTGGTTAATAGACTTCGAGTAGAAATGCGTGACTTGAGTGGTTTTACGCGTGCGCGTGTTTTTTGATGCACTGACTGCAATCTCCTCCTGAAGAGATAAAGGTGTGGTGTGTGCAAAAAAAATTTTGGAGAATTTTTTATTATACAGAATTTATATAGTGCCAACAGTTTACACAGCGCTTTACAATATGAAATGGCTATAATACAATACAAGAGGATTAAGAGGGCCCTGCTCAGAAGAGCTTACAATCTAATAGGGTGGGGCAGGTGGTACAAAAGGTTGTAACTGTGGGGAATGAGCAGTTTTTTTTTAAATGTCCCGTATAAGATTAAGGGTTGCACTAAAATACTGGGATGTGTTACATCTAGGGTTGTCCCGATAGCACTTCTTTAGGACCGAGTACAAGTACCGATACTTTTTTTTTTCCCCAAGTGCTCACCAATACGATACTTTTTTTTTTTTTTTTTAACGTGCCCCCCTCCCTCACAGATGCAGCCGTGCCCCCCCCCCCACACAGATGCAGCCGTGCCCCCCCCCCCACACAGATGCAGCCGTGCCCCCCCCCCCACACAGATGCAGCCCCCCCCCACCCGCCCCCCCCACACAGATGCAGCCGTGCCCCCCCCCCCACACAGATGCAGCCGTGCCCCCCCCACACAGATGCAGCCTGCCCCCCCCCCCACAGATGCAGCCGTGCCCCCCCCCCCACAGATGCAGCCGTGCCCCCCCCACAGATGCAGCCGTGCCCCCCCCACAGATGCAGCCGTGCCCCCCCCCACAGATGCAGCCGTGCCCCCCCCCCCCCACAGATGCAGCCGGCGTCCCCCCCCCCCACAGATGCAGCCGGCGTCCCCCCCCCCCACAGATGCAGCCGCGTCCCCCCCCCCCCACAGATGCAGCCGGCGTCCCCCCCCCCCCCCCCACAGATGCAGCCGGCGTCCCCCCCCCCCCCCCACAGATGCAGCCGGCGTCCCCCCCCCCCCCCCCCACAGATGCAGCCCGCGTCCCCCCCCCCCCCCCCCCACAGATGCAGCCGGCGTCCCCCCCCCCCCCCCCACAGATGCAGCCGCGTCCCCCCCCCCCACAGATGCAGCCGCGCCCCCCCCTCCCGTAGATGCCGCCGCCGCCGCATAGTCAATACGTGCGGGGAACATTACTGCTTTCACTTGAATAGCTGTAGTGTTTCCCGGCACGCCGCATATAGACGCTCCCCCTTGCTCGGGATTGGACAGATCACCCGTTGTGGTATGCGGCGCGGTGGCGTGTGGCGGTGCGGTAGGGGGGCTGACTATCGGATTTGGCATCAGGGGCATTTGCGGGAGTACAAGTACTCCTGCAAATGCTTAGTATCGGTCCCAATACCGATACTGGAATCGGTATCGGGACAACCCTAGTTACATCTATTATGGACTACAAGACATCCCCAATTTCCTATCTTTGTAACATAAGGGGTAGGGTGTTCTGTTGTCTAGGACAGTGGTCTCCAAACTAGAGGTCGGCCGTTATTTTTTTTATTTTTTTTTTTTTATCCAAATCGGGCCGATATTTTACAATTTCCGCTAGAGATGCCATGGCTCCGGAGCCGCGGCTTTTCCTGATGCTGTGACCGCGGCGGCAATCCATCTTGGTACACCCAGAGCGGCGTCCCTCCTCTGTTTACGCCCACAAAGGAGGAGGGGCCCGCTCTAGTGGGACACACACCGCTCTGGTGTCTGTACTACGAGGGGCGGGGGGGTGTCTATACTGGAGGGAGAGGGGGTCTGTAATGAGGGGGTGACACCATTTTTTTTGAACCAGTGCCACTTGCCATCCAGTGCCATCTGCC